>OY723396.1:29975883-30020883 GCA_963210295.1 Ophion ellenae | reverse complement strand
CGCTAGTCTTAAATATGAAGATTAAAATGCCGTTTGGTTTTTCGATTTCAGATAAGCAGAACAGCCGCAATCTTGGTCACCGTCAAGCACCTCTTTTACTTGATGTCTTCCTGTCGGCCACTATAACGTTTATTCTATTATATATTTTGACTTCAAAAAATTTGTAAAGCTTATTTAAATGTTAATAAAGATTATGCAAAAACAATGAGATTGATTATTTCGATGCTTTGCCCGCAAAATTTATTGAAAAAGCCGTAAAAAAACAGCCGAGAAACTAGAGGACCGCGTTAAGAATACTATAATACGAATGCGATGATATTATATAATTCAAACCAGCAAGAAAGTGGGGTAGGGTTAACAAACCCCCACCCCCGATCAAGCTGAAATTTTGGACAAACCTTCCTCTTAATATTTTAAGACTACCCTTGAAGGGATTTTTGGTGACGCGCAATAGTTTTCGGGTTTGGGTTTGGGTTTGTTTGGACAAACCGGTGAGCGCGATAACACACACACACACACACACACACACACACACACACACACACACACACACACACACACACACACACACACACACATTTATATATATATATATATATATGTGGACGGAGACGTCCATAAATATATATTCCGTTAAGAAAAGTTTTAAAAAAACTTATAAATTCAATATCTCGAAAACCGAGTCGCCAAAAATGCCTTAAGGGGTTGTCTCAAAATATTAAAAGGGAGGTTTGTCCACAATTTCGGCTCGATCGGAGGGGGAGGGGGTTTCGGAACCTTATTCAGAGAGTGACCGACAGATAGGAAAGTTTGTAAATTTAGAAGGTTCGCCACTCGAGAATTTTCGAAAAATCGATTTTTTTAAGTGGTCCCCTAGGACCCCACAAATGGATGTCCCAAAACTTTATAACCGGGAAAAATCTCTAAGTACTCGGTTTTCGGATTTCAGTACAAAGCCGCCTGGTCCGCAGCTCACTACTCAAAACTTCAAACGCGTTTATCTCAAAACTGCATCCTTTAAGCTGGTCGGAAACATAACTCAGACAATTTTCAACTCATTCACTTGAAATGTTGAATATATCTTGAAAAATACATTCTCTACGGAAGTACGTAAGATTTTTTTTTTATATTGCATAGTTCATTTGTTATTAACAATTATTTGACGATTTTTTATGCAAATTTTTCACTTTCCACTTTAGAAGTGCGCCATTTGGCGAAAAATCAATATATCGAAAAAATCCTACGTACGTCTATAGCAGTTATTGTATATAATCAAAAAAAATTCATTGGCTCGTTTTAATAAAAAAATTACAGGAGCTGTCCGGCCGTGGATCCTGGAATAACGAAGACGTCATCGCAAAAACGCTGCACAGCCGTTATTTTGAAATTAATCGCTTCGAAAAAATTATTGTACACATTCACTGATATGTATGATAAACACACTTTTTTGTAATCTCGATTTATTTCGTAGTTTTTTCTGAAAAGAAAATCCCCAAAAAGCCTATTTGTTCTGGAGAGGCCTAAGGCCTTCATATAATTATAATCGATAGTAAAGGGGAAGAGAAACAGAGAGGCGGATGGAGAAAGCAGAGGCCGATATATATATATATATATATATATATATATATATATATATATATATATATGTATATATATATATATATATATGTATATATATATATATTATATATATATTAGACGAATTTTCACCGCGAGTGTCAATTACGTTTCAACCGCGACACATGGAATCTACAAAGGGCCTGTAAATTTGCATGAGTGCGCAAAATTATGTGGCTCCTTTGGTTTGTATTGGCACACGAGTATTTAAGCATTTCGATCATCATTCTGATTGAAGCTTCACGAGAGGTAGCTGAATCTTCCCCGAGGGCCCGTTCTGACGGGAATTCATACGCGTGACATGCTCGCAATCGATACCTCGACTTTGTATCTACATATATAAATATATGTATATATATATATATATATATATATATAATATATATATATATATATATATATATATATATATATAGTGTTTTCCCGTGAATCGAGCACTCTCTTGCTATTCGTTCGCACGTGACACACTTCGTGAGCCGCATCGGCACCTTTCCTTGCAAAATGCCAATCGCGGTTACACCGTTCGCGGATACTCAAAATACATGCATATATGCGTTTCGCAAGGGAAAACTATCTCTCCTTTCACCCCTCTCTCTCTCTCTCTCTCTCTCTCTCATTCTCTTTCTCTCTCCCCACTCTCGGGTGACTTAAATCCCATGGGAGATGCTTATCTCTGGCAGGTTTCCGTGTGTCTCCCTATTCATTTTGAACGTCGAGTGAAGAGAGAGACAGAGAAAGAGAGAGAGAGAGAGAGAGAGAGAGGGTGAGGGTATATCCATAGATATTCGTATATAATCATGTACAGAGATGTATACTGTACCAAGAAAATTTACTCCAAAGTTTCTTCCACCCCCTATGCGGCTCTATACACGCTCGCGCATAAGCCCTCGTAGTAATGGAATTTCCAACCGCGTACTTGTCATACCACTTTGTTCTATATTTATGTATGTGTGTGTGTGTGTACGCTTTTAACATTGTTATTGATAACGGTGGCAACGCCAGTTTCGTGGATCATGTTTTCCTTATTCCTCGCGAGCATCATCCCCGCGAGAGCACTCGATTTTACGACGGCAATCCCGAGACAATACTTTGGCTTATTTCGCGTACAATTTTCGAACGAGGGTATCTTTCGCCCCGGAGCGCTGCATTTATTTAAGCATGTATTCATTGAAACTGATATAAACTGCAAATGAAACTGTAAATTCCTTTTTCAATAAATGACAAAAGGAAACACCAACTGAATTTATCGATAAACAAAATTTTATCACTCCTAATTGACTTGAGGCGGGTGCCTGGATTGGAAGGTCCAAAAAAAGCATTTTTCGGGAACTTTTTTGGAAGGGGAAAAACAAGTGTGCCCGGTAAACATTGAGGTATCTTTTCGTGTATATTTGAAATGTATAAAAAAAAATTGCAACATGGAACAATAAATGAGTGCAGATTTATCAGCCTATTCCGTCTTGCTACTGCGGTCCCCAATCGGCGGGAAAGATGCAGCTCGTAATTCTTGACTGAACCAAAAAACCTATAAAATTTTCAATTGTCATATACTTTTCTGCTGGGTGAATTAAGAAAAAGCTGAAAAAATCGTGAAACTATAACTTTTCTCAGGTTTGAAAAAAAATGTGTTTAAAAAAACACTTTAACGTGCGATAAAAGTGATTTAAAAATACTTTTTCGACGACTTTTTTAATTCACTTGGAAGAGATTTTTATACTGAAGAAAATAAACGGGGGGAAACGCGCTTCAAAGTTTTCAATAGGGGGAAATATCAAGATCAAATCTCAATCGCTTCTCTGCTTCTGGCGTTGTATCTTCGAAAATATTTGCAATTGGCCTCTGTAACTTTGTAAATATATTCTTGGATAGTTTATCTATCTATTCAAGCAATTAAAAAAAAGCGATTTTTCGGACCTTTTAATTCAGGCTTCCGCCTTAAAGTCGAAAGAGCAATAATTTTTTTCAAATTAATTTCAATACTAGCAACTAACCCAGCTATAAATATAGTTATTAATGAAATGAATATAGTAAAAATGATTAATTTATCATCTATTCTAATGGAATAATTAAATCGAATTGATATATAAACTCCAGCAGTAACTAAAGTAGATGAATGACCAAATGAAAAAACAGGAGCTGTGCTATAGCTTTAGGTAATCAAGAAGAAGAAGGATTCTGACCTCTCTTCGTAAAAGAAATAACGATGATCATTATTATAATCAATTTTTCTAAATTATCAAAAAATATAAAATTTCCAGAACCTTTTGATAATAATAATCAAATTGATAACAAAATAAAAATATCTCCAATACGATTTGATAATACAGTTACGATACCTGAATTAAATCTTATTTCATTTTTATTATAAATAACTAAACAATATAAAATTAACCCTTATCCATCTCAACTCAATAAAATTCTAATTGTATTAGACACGTGAGCTCGACATTTTGGAAATAGGATTTTTTTTTATTAAATAGTTCTAGTTTAACATGCAACAAGGATTATGTAAATATTTCAAAAATTCATAGAATTATGACGATTTCATTGTTGTAATTATCAGAATTTCAAATAAGTATCCGGTCATACGAAAGTTTTATTATTACACTAGAACTACATTTTTTATTACTCATTTCCATCACCTTAGTTGCCAGAACGTCCTACATTGATTGGCAATGCAGCAACGGCGGCACTTTCGTTAAATAATAATAGCTTCATCAGTTATTAATATTTCTCAATATAAAAAAAACTCCACCTTGACAAGACCACGTGTCAATTGTCCGTAAAATCCCGACCTCCTCATCCCCATACTCTCACCAGAAAAAAATATTCCAATCGTTCAGCCATTTCTTGCTCAACTCTTTAGATACGAATTATTAAAAAAAAAAAGATAAACAATCGAATGATAAAATATAATAATAAAATAGTCCATAACGCGTTAAATGGAGAAAAAGCGATAAAAAATATGTTTTGTCTCTCCGAAGTGCACACTTGGGCGTCGCGTGTGAAAAATTCTCCGTGGTTGCCTTGAATTGTGAAGAGCTTGAAGGGCGGCGGTATGAACTCATGCTCTGTGCGGTGCAAAAGTTGGCTTGTTACGTTTGGTCGGAAGGATCGACTCGGCGGCACACTCGACCATAACGAGATAAAGCCCGTGCGGTAACTACATGTGCAGCCGGTTTTCATCGTCGACGTCGTCTTTGCGCGCCGCCGGCCACTCCGAGGGACCTTGCAGCCCTTGTGGCGCATCATCAGTGTTCCTGTAGCTATATATCGTGAAAAGTGACTGTGACGACCTTCAACGGCGCGTACCGTCTTCATACTAGCCTACTGTCTCCATACTCCACATTGCGCCAAGCCCAATGTCTTCAAAGTCTCCGTCAGGTGTAATTGAAGCGTATTTGTACAAAGGTCACTTCAAAGACTGACCTTGTCCCCGAAAACAACGAATCGTTTGACGAAAAATGTAAGGACTGTCCTCAAAACATCCAGATATGCTGATAGCCTACATTATATAGATACGAGGGGTTCGAAATGGCCTTTCACTGCATTTTGTCGATGCTCAACTATCTTGCTCTCTCTCTGTTGGCTTTCCTCTGGATGCATCCTCGTCCAAGCGGCAAATGCGGTAACTGGAACGAGGTGTATAAGGCAATGGGTGTCTATGTGCACTGAATGGCATGCACATGTACATACTTGACAAAACAACCCTCTCGGCGTCTTGTGCCATCAGCATGCGGTTCTTCTTTCTCCAGTTTTCTTGCCTCTCTCTCTCTCTCTCTCTCTCTCTCTCTCTCTCTTTCTCTCCCTCTATACTATATGGGTCACGGGCTATTCACCGTGTGCGACACAGCAGCGCAATGGGTTTCGACGCTACGGCACCCCGGCTCAGGCCACAGCCGATAAACGCGCATCAGAGGCCCATCTCAATTCATGCGGTTGTGCATTCACCTGACGGATGGACACTTTATCAGGGATTCATTGCGTCATACGATGCGCGAGCAGTTCATTTTATTGGGGTATTTTTCCAAGCCCGCCGCATCAGGTTGGACAGGAACGTGGACTCGGATCGCCTTTAGTGAGGATACGCGCCTATGAAGTACTCGTACGAATGTGCTCAAGCGTTTTGGGACGATCTTGTATCCCATTGAGGCAAGATTTTGCCAAAGATCATTATCGGGAAAACATGACGAGGAAGAGCAGCGCTAAAGGACCTGCGAGACTTCCCGTTGTGCCCAAGATCTGCTCAAAACACGAGAAAAAGACACGCCGGAATGAGGAAATGTCTGTTGAGGTGCCATTAAAAAGGACACCCTTAGCAGAGACCCTTCGCGAGAGTTGCTCGTTTGCGTTGCCGCGATAATCCAGTGCGCTCTAGTACGCGAAAACGAAACTCTCTTCTCATTTGAAGAAGTCCCAGGTGGAAAGATAAAAATCGCTGAAGACACGTGTGAACTGTTCCCCGTGTAGTTTCGAGAGACGCTTGGGAGTTGGAGGAACGCGGAAGACACTTGGAAAGATCCGGCCTCTGATGGAGCATTTATAGATCGCACGGGTTAAACTTGAATGGTGCAGCTGTGGCGGTAAGTTTGGATGAGTGATGACTCGGACCCTTGCTACGGCTTGATGGATTGTTTCGTATGCGAAAGCCAGCATATACAATGTGTACCGTCCAAATTGGCGGAACGAAAAACCTCGAGAGGGATGAATTTCAGGGAAAGATGCTTAGAATAAAAGTTTCACTGCGAGCAACAAGAATTATGGTGCTGGTGATTTTTTATTTCGTGACAATTTTCGAGAGTCCTACAAAGTCAACTTTCGTTCTTCAAATGGGAACCAATGGTACTTATTTCGCAATCATTTTTTTACGTGATAAATAGGTCACTTCAGTCTGTTTTTTTTTTATTGAACTTCAATTTTTAATGATATTTTATATATCTATTGCAATATTTTGTGCTGATTCGTTGGGTGTTTTGTTTGGTTAAGTAGTCGGGATATCTTGAAAAATTGAATCCGACCGAAAAGACGTATCAAACAAAGGTTACTTATTTCACTACCCGAATAATGATTTTGAAATTAAAAAATATTGGTTCTCATTCAAAAAACTAAAGATGACCTTGAAATTTGACATCAATTAAGAGATAACCGGTACCATTATTTTTGTTGGTTAAAACTACATAACATCGGCTGTACAGTTTTTCCTAAGAGTTCTTCCCTCGGGATATTGCGTTGTGCCAATTCAAATGATACACCCTGTACATGTATGCGTTTTTAATTGGCGTGACGGCGCTGCCATGTTTCTCGATATATATAAATATATACACACACTGGGTGACTCATTAAAAAAATGGACACTCGAGAACGAGACGTTGCTTCGGGTTGTCGCATAATTTAGAAATCGTGCCGGGGTGTTGCGATTAACAGGGAACATATTAAGCCCGTTATTCCATAAATTATCATTTGCTTCCGGAACCACCACTTTCCTTACAGGCTCCATGTGAATTCCCGTTCCACTAATTTGTTCGTCAAGGTCATGACCCGTCATTGATTTTGTTTTGAACGACGAATCGGAAGCTTTGAAAATAGGGATTCGCATTTAAAACAACTATTTAAGAATGGAGTCCACCGAAATGAAGATTTTGACAAGCCCTTCGAGTGTTCTGTCTGACTTTTTTGTACAAAAAGTCCGTATTTGAGAAATATTTGAGTCTCTCATTTCTAGTGCAACACCTGGTATATGGAATCTCTTGGAATAATCCACCGGTAAACATATGGATAGGAATGCACAGATAGAATCTTCGACGAAACCCCAGAATCTGTGTTCCGGTATATCCGCAGTTAAAGTTTGGCTAAGGATAGCTGGAAGGTGAGAGCACGAAGCCAAGCATGGCTACACATTCTAACGGTGTAGATACTTTTTACGTGACGTGCACAACCCTCCAAGGGTCTGCACTCGTTTGATGTGTTCCTTAAACCGATCCCCTCATCTGCTCACCCTCCTTTGGCTCTTTCCAGCCTGACGTCAATCGTTCTACGTTCTTACAGCTCGTCGTTGGGGGAACTACGCGTCGTTTCCGCTTTCACCCCATGCTCACGATCCCGCATTCCTTCCCTGACCTGCATCACAACGTGAGAAAAAAGCCGGCTCTTGTAAAGGGATACTTTGGGTGGGAAAGGACATGGTCTCCAGATCCGGCCTGTCTCAACGTCCGATGAAGTTGGTCATGCAGATGGGGGAAGCTTGTTTGCAGCGAGTCTGATCGTCATGATTTGGGGACTGCCAGAATGCATGAGGGTGCATACGTGACGATGATGATGATGACATTGATGATGATGATGATGACATTGACGATGATGATCTCCTTACCTAAATGTGAGTGTCGTCAGCGGCCTGTAGCTCTTGTGGCTGTTGATGTCCTGCATGGGTGTGCCCCAAAAGTCATCAGCGAGTACACTACCGATCGTAGTTTGCGCTAGGACATCCTTGTTCCTCACAACCGCGGGAATATCGTCGTGTACGAAATCACCACCTAGCGCGTTCAGGTAACATCCGACGGCGACTAGGGCGACCGCCGCGTAAATGCACCAGCCCGGCGGTTCATTGACGCCGGTATTTCCGAACGAGCCCATGCGAGACGATTTCTTCGTTTGGCAACAGCAAGAACCGTTACCCGCGTAAACGGAATTGTTGTTGCGGCGTTTCATTCTGGCTATCCTGATTTTACGGCCGAATGTGAACGTCACTTCTATCCTCCGTTGCTTATGAGTGTCTTATCAGGATAACGAGGGATAGCCACCGAAGGGTCGACCAATCTTTTGCGTTGGATCGCGAATCAGCGTGACAGATGGAACATCAGGAGGGAGCATCACAGGTGATAACATCACCGGAGCCTGAGCTGGTTGCACCGATCCTTGTCAACCTTCTACCGATCTGCCGATCACATAAGCAGTTATGGGAATCAACGGAGCCCGTATCGGTTGCACTCGTGGATGTTCCACCGATTTGCCGATTACGTGGACAGTTATCGGGATCGACAGGGCCTGAATCGGTTGCACCGATCTTTATCGGTCCTCTGCTGATCTATCGATCACGTAGGCATTCATCGAGATAATCAGAGGGAAAATCGGTTGCATCGATAGTTACCGATCTGCCGATCAAGTACGACGGACCACTCGAAATCACCTACTCGCTCTTTGACACCTTTCGCGGGTTCGCGAAATTCTCCAAACTCCCGCATCCCACGACAAGAAACACTTTTTCGCTACGGAGATTTTAGACACTGAAAAATCGCACTTTCCCGCATCATTGCCCTATCACTTGACCCTCATCGACGTTCTTTCCATCCACGATACGACCTCTCGAAAAAGTGGGGTTCGTTAGGATTGGTTTGCAAGCAACCAAATAATCAGGTAAAAATCGCGGAACCGGAAATTCGCAATCACCGAAAAATCTGTCACTGCGAGTGGAATTTTCCACGCATTCCTGTCACTAACCGTTTCACCCCCGTATCATTCCGGGTGTGAAGAAAAGCCACGGAGGCGTTCCTTCTTGATCCCGTTCGACGCACTCTCGGGAATACGTTCCTGGAGTTATCGGAGAATCTGGTATGTTGTTGCGTCCTTCGGGGGCACGACCGCTGTGCCGATGTAAAGCGGGCGGGTCGGTGACCCAGTTGAACCGGAAACCCGAACGTTCCTCGAGCCAGCCCAGCCTGCACGGACCACCCCGGTGATCCACTAGTTTCCTCCTATTTAGGAGCCTGTCTCGTGATTTTTCGTAAAGATTCGATCACCGATAGCAACTGGGTAATCTTCTCATTCAATGACTGCTAACCGAAAAGCATCATTCCGTATCTTCTCGTCCAAAGGCTGGCAGTTCCGCTCGTCTGGTTGTTCCCGCGTGGACGGTCAGGAAATGAGGAATTTGATTAATCAGCACCACCGAGCTTAGGCGTCTGATTAATCAGCATCATCGTACGAAGACGATTGATTGCTCAGCATCATCGTCCAGGCGTTTGATCGATCAGCACCTTCGTACAAAGTCTTTCGATCACATTAGCATCATCAAATGATGTTTTAGCTATGAACCTCCTGAATCATCAACATCATTAGCCCGCATAGCTCGTTGTGCTACACGAAATTTGGTGACTCTCAACCCCCTTGGCGCTTCGCACCCAATCACTTCTCAGTCCAAACGTCGAACTCGAGACCAGTGGATCAGTTGGTACCAGGATTTGGGGAATATTTCATTGTTTCGAGAATTTTCAAGAATCCGGATCGGAGTACCGAGTTCGGCGCGCGAATTTACCGCGACGGAGGACGAATACCGCCACGCGTGGAGAGCGGCACACGAATCGTCGCTGCGGCGATCAAACGCGAGACTAAAGGACGAAGGCATCCGCCCGGTTATATACCGGGCGCACTCTGACCCGCAAAGCCGCGCCCGCGCACGAACCACCCCTTGGGTCTTCTTGCGATTCACTCTCTACGTCTCTCCTTTATTACTACCCCTCTCTCTCTCGCTCTCTCTCTCTCTCTCTCTCTCTCTCTCTCTCTCTTCTCTCTCTCTCTCTCTCTCTCTCTCTCTCTCTCTCTCTCTCTCTCACTCTCTCTCTCTCTCTCTCTTCCACGATTTTGGCACATCATTTTTGTCATCAGTTGCCAGTGAATGCAACGTCTGCAGCTTCATCAGAATTATTTTCAATCGCACATGTTCCTGTATTTGTTCTACTCTGACACATGTCAGTTTTCAATCATGCACGCGTTCTGGACGCGTTATCTTCATTTATGATCACATGATTTGACGTTTTTTTCTATTTGAATATGTGCGGTCGGAAAGAGATTTAGAGATTTTACTACTACGTTTTTTCACCACTTTTATTATTCCCACGATGTTTCTATACTATTTTTATTTACTTCGATTATAAACATGATTTGTTTCATGATTATCATTATTGTTGTTGGTGTGACTTGTTATTATTACTATTATTATTGTTATTGCCTTTATTGTCGTAGTTATAATTATATTATATTACTTTTGTTATCATCATTAGCCTCACATTGCGTGCTTTTCTGTTTGAATATGTGCGATCGAAAATAGATTTAGAGATTTTGCTACTACGTTTTTACCGTATTTTATTACTATATTATAACATTTTTGTTATCATTGTTAGTCTTACATTGCGTGCTCGCGTTTGTAACGTTATTGTAGTGAGAACTCTGGTACTTTATGTTTGTGATTCCATCATTCGCCCCAAAGTGTGTACTAGAGTACAATAAACTTATCTATCTATTTATCTGTGTCTTTTCCTCTTTTTCCCTCAACCCTCGGCACCGCCCTTTCGTTTTCGCTCGCACTGGAAAGCTACCCCTAGTGAAAGGGTGAAAACATTTATTTAGGTTTTCATGTGATCCAATATTACATTTCTTCGTTTGTTATATACATGCGTCTCGCATTGGTGTTTTCTCCTCATTTATTGTGCGGTACAATTAATACAAATAAGTTGTCATGAGGAATATGATCGAAATATCTGAATCGATCATATTCTTGTTGGCCAAACGTACCCGAATAAACTCAAACAAAGGAATTTTAGGCAGAATTTTTTAGGGGGTGTTTTTTTGGGAATCCGTCAGTATGTCAAAAGGGATATCAAGGTCAAGCCGATAGGGGCTGGAACCACAGTTCGGTATATTTACCACCTGATTATTGAATTAAACGTTGCCTGCTACGTCGGACTTTTCTTTCCCCACTTTCCATTTACATTCCGTCCGCAGTTTCGCGGCGGTTTGCACGTGTGCTCACCGCCCTTGCGTTCGCGCGCTGAATCTCGGTAAATTCGGGGTTTCGTCGGACGATTTATCCGTCGAGTCAGTCGAAAGAGGATGTTCATGGCGTGACCGATCCGGCGGCCCGTGTAACCCAACCTTTCTCATTTTAGTGTGTGTGGTTTGCGCGATATCCCTTCGGTGCCGTTTGCCAAGCGTCTCTCTCTCTCTCTCTCTCTCTCTCTCTCTCTCTCTCTCTCTCCCTCTCTCTCTCTCTTTCTCTCTCTCTTAGTCGGAAGTTCCACGTCTGGGTACGAACTCACTGTGATTGTATGTCGCGAAGCACTCAGGAATAGTCCTCGAATCCTAGACGATTCATCGTTTTCACTACCCATGCAAAGAGAAAGAGAGGCTAGGAGAGAGATAGAGAGAGAGAGAGAGAGAGTTGGGTCTCTATTTACAAGCTAAGGGCGGCAATGTAGAGACTTCGGTCTATGGCGTTTTGCCGGAAAGGACACGAATGATGTTCTGCAAAGCTTGCGACGTCGGCGTCAAGGGCTAGGTACACTGTTACAAGCTCGTCAGCACAAGTGGTAACCCGATCACGATGACCAGCAAAACGCGGTTCCTGGAGTGCACATTCGCCGGAAGATCTTGAGCATTCCTCGAGGGACATCTAATCCTGGTAAACTGATTCTTGTCAAAGAGAAGAAGAAGGTGGATGAGAGAGGGAAGAAGGAGTAGCAGGCGGAAAACCAGAACGAGGCAAAGGTGAAGTCGAAAGAGAAGGTGAAAAACTGGGAGCACGAAAATGATGATATGGTGGTGAAGAATAAGAAGGATGGTGGAGAAGACAAGGATGCAGAGGACATGCCGTTCTCAGGGTGCAAATTTGCCGGAAGATCTTGAGGACTCCTTGAGAGCCATCTAGTCCTGGTCAACTGATCTTGTCCTGGTCTTGTCCGGGTCTTGTGCGGAAGGAGGAGAAAGATAAGCAGGACGAGGAGAAGGTGGAGAGCGAGAAGAAAAAGAAATAGGGACAACAGCAAACATTGTATAGGAGAGGAGAAGGAGAATAAGGTGGGAAAGTGCAAGGGGGGGGGGGACGAATGAGCAAGAGGAGGAGAAGAAAGAGTACATGACTTTTATGAGGACAAGAAAGACTGGGATGAGGAGATTGACTGGGAATTGAAGACCAAGAGGAGGCATGTCCTGGAGAAAACGGACACGAATGAGGAAGAAGAAGATGGTATGAATACATCGTAGGATCAGGAGGAAATGAGTGTGAATATAAATAATAGATCTGAGAATGAGAATAGCGAAACATGTAAATAAGGAGAAGAAATAGGAGCATAAAGAGCATCATCTCTCTCCTCCGGAGACGGAGGCCTTAGATTAAGGCCTTAGGCCACAGTAACGGGTATAAAATCGTGTGCGAATTTAACATTTTTTTTCGTATGAAAAAGTGATTTACTCATAAAATTCATTCCACATCTATTTTCGAAACAGCTTTTATCCAATTGGCGTGACAAATAACTTCAATTTTCACTCGATTTACTTCAAATTTAAAAGTTATGTTCCTAATTGCATTTCGCAGAAAAGTACGTACGAAATATCTGATTAATCAGAAACGAGAGCAGTTTATGAGCAGTTATAACGAAATTTTTCTTGGCTATATTAATTGCACTAAATTTCGACACAAGCGGTGAGGAATTCAGAGCTTGCTCTTCACATTTGGTCTAATTGGCTTGCTAACTCAGTATAGACGCGAACTTCAAGCGTATCGCACAGCCATAGCTCTCTCATGACGCATTCAAAATATCAAAGAATAGGGCTCGCCTTAGCCATGGTGGCGTCGAGCTCGATTTTAATAAATGAAAAGAGGTGTTGGGTCAAAAAATGTTTACTCCTAAGAAAAAAAATGTCAACTATGCATCTATTACATTTTTGGTAGAGCCAGAAGATACAAGACATTTTGTAAGTTTAGGCTTTCAACATTTTGAAGAATTACCCGTGCGGAAATTGAGTTGGGGCTGTGATCGGGCCCCAATAACATTCCCCTAGCTTTATTCGGGCCCTAATCTTGAAGCCACATGAGGGCCGTTAGCGGCCGGTTACACTTTGTCAACAAGGGCCATTAGAGGCGCAACGACCGGGGCCTCATAAGTTGCCTCAATGGCGCCTCATCAAAACCATTTTAGCGCCCTGAAAATGCCTCAACGGCGCCTCATCATAACCATTTCTGCGCCATATTCGCATCAGTGGATATACCTGTATGTTAAATGCGTCAGGGTATATCTGTATTTGTTTTTATGTAATTGCTCATGTGCATAGATGTGGGCGTGAGTACATGTGTATGTATGTGTGCGCGCGTAGAAATATGATTGCGTATTTGCATGTGAGCCTTTATGACAAACTGCCATGACAAAATTAATGCAAAAAATAATCAATTCTAAGGAATTGATGTGTAGGAGAAATAAAAAAAATACATGGGTCTACTGAATCACTAGAATCTATTTCCATTGATGGAAAGATCTGGAAAACAAAGATCAATTTATTTACTTATCCTACACAGTCAGATAAACTTTATGAATGGGAAATATCAGCGAAGTCTTCAGAAGAAATAATTTTCCCTATGATGAGTATTGAGCGGAAATTAGTTGCTACAAAAATGTCGAGAAAACCGGTTGGGACTGTTCACACTTATGCGCTAGCATTACTCCATGTATGAGTGAAACTATGAGTAATTGTTTGTATCTATGTAAAAGGTTTCTTTAATTTGATAAATGAATACTGTCTGATGTTTGTCTGCATATTAGTGTTCATCGTCGATTTTTCATTTGCTAATGCCCTTACGCGTTTTCCCAATTTGGGTTCGATAATATTATTCGATCGATGTATATAATCGATTTGAATAATTGAAATACCATCAACCATGTAGCCTAAGTTATTTATACTGGTTTATCGCTATAATAGTCAGATATGGGCCCATTGTGGAAATTCCTACTTGTTGATCCCTATACTGGCCAAGTCTGGGCCTATTGTGGAAATCCCTACAGGTTTATCCCCATAATGGCCAAGTCGGGGCCAATTGTGGAAATTCCTACAATTTTATCCCGATAATGGCCAAGTCTGGGCCGATTGTGGAAATCCCTACTAGGAAAAGCACTAGGGAAGCCCTGAAGCCCCTTATTTTTATTAGGGATGCCCTATCAGTTTTCCGCACGGGTACTGGGATTAGTTGCACCGTATATAATTAATCAAGATACTTGGTTCAGACATGCTGTAAGTTCAAGGTAACGATTATCTGGTACTTTGCGATTCTTAGCAACAGGAAAATACCTATAATGATTTGAAGTTCAGTTCACTTTATTGTGCACCACTTCTGTCTAAAAGTAAACCAGAAACGTGTTCGGCGATTTACGAATGCTTAAAACATTACTGACATGCGCTTTAGACTTTCATTGTCTAAATCGCTTCACACTATGTTAAATTCAGCATGCTAACTGATTTAGAGTGGAAGTGACGACTTTGATTGTCCAATTAGTGTGTCTAAAAGTCTAAGGATCTTGACACTTGTCTAAATGCAGAGTCTTTTTCATCCAGTGCACTGCATTTAGCCATGTGTAAAGTGGCTTTTAGCCCTACGCGTTCTTCCAAACCTCTTCTTCTCCTCTTCGTCCATGCCTTCCGATCCGAAGATGTAGGACCACTAGGACACCAAGGAAGATGACTCTTCGTTCTTCTCTTTTTCCTTATTTATGTCCTTTTCTTCTGCTCATCCTTCTCAACCTAATCTATGTTCTCTTGCGAAGCCTTCTCCTCCTTATCCTTTATCTTCTCACCTATTGCCTCCTAATCCTTTTCCTCGCCCATCCCCTTTTTCTTCTCCCACATCCTCCTCGTTCCACACGTATCGGCGTACTCATCGTATCATACGCACGATCTTCAACTCCTCGCGTGAGACTTTTTTCGAATGCGAAGTCACCGCCTATCCATTTGGATCAATCCTCCACGACGGGCTCAACAACACCTTATCGAACATTTAACGAGCTACATCTACCTAGGTGGGCCAAAAAAAGCATTTTCCAAAAATCTCTTTATCGAACAGTATCGCTTTTCAGCTATGTTCCCTGAAAATTTCGTTGAATTGTTCGTAAAATTGAATGAGATACAGCTTCTAACAGTAGGCCGGGCAATATCTACCAGCACCATACGTTAAACTTTAAACGCGTTTTTCTCGAAACACTGTTTTCAAAGTCGGTGGACATGATATCTCGAGAACCACTCGATGGATTCTTTCCAAATTTACAGGAGATACGACGAGAAACATTTAAAGGTCGTTGACGATCTCACGTTTTTTTTTAACGAACTTCATTTTTCAATAGTTACGCATAAACGACGACTTGTTCATAGATTTTTTATGGTTGAGTTTCAATGCGTCGCCAGGCTGTTAGAAAAAAGGCTTTTAAAAATTGACGATCGTCAACGACTCGTATTTATTGTTAACTTGAATAACCCGTTTGGTTTTTAGATTTCGAATGGACCATTTAAGCTGGCGAGTGTCCACCGTCAAACGTCACGAAACAATTTCATCATCTGCCGGCAGCCATGTTTTTCTTGTTTTTCTGTATTTTTAAGTGATTTTTTTAAGGCTCTCAGTTTATTAGGACGTTGAATAAGTTCTCGCTGTTTTCCAACAGATGGCGTTACTAGAACTGCGTGCGTGTAGTTTAAGATGGTAACGTATCTGTAAAGAAGTCCTATGAGCAAGCTTGAAATTCAGTGTGTGTCATTTCGCCGAAGTGTACATAGCTTTTTTTGTAGTGTCGAATTTCGTATAGTGACATGGTGTCAAGTTTTTTCAACATGTGAAATTTCGTGCCAAAAAAAAAGTATTTGCGGGCAATTCGAACGTACTACTTTATTTTAGAAAAATCTGCAGCTGAAGCACACAGAATTTTTGTTGAGACTTACGGCTAGGAAACAAAATGCGTTGAATTGGAGGCATACTACATGGAGACTCATGTCAGACGCTAGCTGAACTTGCAGAATCATTAAGAGTTGACCACACAACAGTTTGAAAATGTTTGGAAGCATCAGAAATGATTTTTGGAAGCATCAGAAAAAAATTGAAATTTGGCAATTTTTTTCGGGCCTCTAGGTAGATGTAGCCGCTTAATTGCCCATCGAATGAAATGTGAAAATCACAAGGAACATCACTTTGGTGTCCTCCTCCGATTTTCTTGAAACTTTTTTATGTGGAAAAGTATCAAAAACTAAAAAAAAACTTCTCATCTCCATCTCTTTTTTTATATCTCGTACCGTTAAAACGTTACCGACGAAAAGTGATAAACATCCCCATTTTTGGGAGTGCGTTTGGGTTTGTTTGGGTTGGTTTTCCGCCGATAAAAAAAGACGTGTCTCTTAGTTTTTTATACTCTTCCATATAAAAAAGTTTCAACAAAATCGGAGGAGGACACCAAAGTGATGTTTCTTGTCAGGATCATACCCAAACAAGCTCAGGAGCAGCCACACATTGACCAAACAATCAAACCCCAATAGCTTCACGATCGGAACAAAAGCTCACAATTAGATTCGTTGTCGCAGAGAGCATCGGGAAATCCGGTTGCAATTTGGAATCACGATAAACACACGAAGCAGCGCGATGACCGCAAAGTCCCTTGAGGGTCCCGTCGGAACGTTTGGCTCCGAGCTTTCCGACCAGTGAACGCGCTACGCGCAGGAAGAATTCCAACTTGGCACGGGATCGAAAACACAAAGAGGGAGCGTGTGAGAGAGAGAGAGAGAGAGAGAGAGAGAGAGAGAGAGAGAGAGCTGACCAAACAGCGATACGACGAGCTCTTTCGCCAAAGCCAGTGTTGATAGGTTGGCGAGAACCTCTTGCCGCTCGATAATAAATTCACACTTTCGCTACGGCAATTGACTTCTCGATCCTATATGCTCACGGCACTTTCCACTTGGCGTTCCTACCAGCTCCGGTTGCTGGCTCCGCTCCTGATCGCCCTGGATTTCTGGTGCAATCTCCGATCAGCTTCTTAAGACGTCCAAGTGTAAGTGCCCTAGGTGTACACGTGTACATGTCCATGTGTAAACGCGTAGCTATACGTGCTTACACGTAATACCAAAATGCCTGTATACTTGGAACATGCATGGACGTTACATTATGCATGTGTATTATGGCAAGCGTTTCTCGCGCCCTCGCCAATGTCCTCTTACACCGGAGCTCTCGTACGAGGGATTTGGGAATTTTACTCGGATAAAGGAGGTGCCGAATTTCGTGCTGGATAAAGAATCGAATCAAATCTCGGAATCAACGGGGGCCGCGGAATTTTGCCAACTGGCAGAATCGAATATGCAACGTTAACGGGTCTGCATAAGCTTGGGATCCAAAAAAACAGGTCGATTTTCAATATTTTTTTCTGGTGGGAATATTGGGGCGACGAGGTCGGGATTTTACACACAATTGATACATGGATTGCCAAGTGTGAGTTTTTTTCATTGACAAATATTGATGAACAATGGATTTATTGTTGTTTGGACAAAGTGCCGCCGTTGCTGCGATGCCAATCGCCATCGGTGGTTGTGACCGCTAGGATGATCGCAGATGAAATTTTTTAAAATTTACTCAGTATAATAATAAAACTTTCGTATTGCGGGATACTTTTTGAAAATAACGAAAATAACAAGCTGTAAAAAATGTTCGATTCCCGTAAAAAGAAAACAATTTTAATCGTATGTTATTAACAAATGGATAAACATATTGAGAAGAAGTTCGGTCATACGATAGAAAATATATTATTAACTATAATACTTTCCGAATTCGAAGTGAATCGGATGAATAAATGTCCGGATGCGACCTACACCGTTGCATAAAACGTAACTCCTAATTCGGTGCATTTTTGAATTTTTACAAAATCGTTACGGCAAATTAACGGGCTACATCAACCCAGGTGAGTAAAAAAATTACATTTGCTAAAAATATTTTTATTCGATAGTATCACCTTCTAGCCATATTCCCTAAAAATGTCATTGAAATATTCCTAAAATTGAATGGGCTACAGTTTCTAACAGTCGGCCGGGCGTGCTGTAGCAACGAAACACTGTTTTCAAAGTCGGTGGACATGATATCTCGAGAACCACTTGATGGATTGTTCCCAAATTTACAGAAGGTATGACGAGAAACATTTAAAGGTCATTGACGATCTCACTTTAGCAAAATCGATCTCAATGTTTTAATAGTTACGTTAAAATGACAACTTTTTTCATAGATTTTGTATGTTTAAGTTTCAATTCATCGCCACGTTGTTGAAAAAGATTATTTTCAAAATCGACGATCGTCAACGACTGGTATTTATTATTAACTTGAATAACCCGTTTGGTTTTTAGATTTCGAATAGACCGTTTAAGCTGGAGAGTGTCCACCGCCAAACGTCGCGAAAAAAATTTCATTTTTGTTGTTTTTCTGTTTTTTTTTACATCTCTCAATATATGGACCTTTGTGTTTAAAAAAAATACATTTTTTTCACCAACCGTTTCCATAAAAAGATCGGTATTTGGCCATTTCTTTCGGGCCTCTATCCCGAATTTCAAGCTTATGCAGACCCGTAACATTTTTCCAAAACATATTCTTGTATCGTCAACAGGACCGAAGTCATTCGGGTCCGTCGACTCGAATGGTACACCTTCTGCATCGGTATGAATATCGGCCCGAGCGTAGCTGATAAAAATAACACTAAAGGGAAGCTTATCGTGTTTGCAAAAAATGTCCCCCATCGCTCGAACTTTTTCAATAATTCCGACCGATTTTCCGTTGGTAAATTCAAAGCAACGAATTACAAAAGCTGCTAACTCACTACAGTCCAAAATCGTCAAAGAACGTTTTCCATTCTCTTTTTCACTTAATTTTTTTCAATACCTACATCGAAACCTTCTTCAGCTGTTCACTCACCGACAAATTCTGCATATAAACGTGAATAATCGAATTTCCCTAACAAATCGCTCAATCGAAAAGCAAATAATGGCAAACGGTACCGTGATCGATAATGAAATTGTACTCGGCCATCCGAATATATCGGCCGAATCCAAGTTTGTTCATATTTTCCAGACTCTGCGTATTTGCCCTGTTCCGCGGTGGTGGGACGACCGTATAAGTAAACGTACATCAAGCGGAAAATATAATTATCTCGGTTGAGTCGTAAACGTCACTCGCGCTCTCACATCAGTCGTTTCGTTGGGTCTCGGATAATGGGACATTGCGGACGTTGTGTATGCACCGTTTATGGACCTTTGGCACAAGAGATTTTGTACATATTTTATGCACTGCGGTTATTAAAATATATATAAATATTGAATTGAATAACATTTATATGGGGAAATATAATTATAAGAAATAAAAATAAATAATACTACAATATATAAAAATGAGTATTAAATATTCGCATATCTATGTGAACATTAAAATCTATAGGAATAAACTAATAAATACATATATACATTAGTTAAATGTAGGGAGTGACAGGAAAGGGTTCAATTGGGAAGGGTAATACGTAAAAACCCGCAAAGGTATACGTTGGAACTAGAAATATAGATATATTGCTAGAAAGTATTGTTATACATAAATATTTGTATGTCCATATGTGTGTCTATATATACATACATACATATATATATATATATATATATATATATATATATATATATATATATATATATATATATATATATATATATATATATATATATATATATATATATATATATATATATATATATATATATATATATATATATATGTATGTATATATTAGGGTGGCCGTTATTTTGGCTTCGGCAAAAAAATTTAACGTCTAGCAAAAAAAACTAATCAAGATATGAAAAAAAAAATCTGTGTAAAATTTGGACGCGCTGGGATAAGGAGAACACGAGCCACCGAGCAGTTTAATTTTCAAAAATACATGCATTTTTTTAATGGCCGCACTAAAATATTCATTAGTCTCATAATATTAATTAAAAAATCTGGAATTGGGTACATTGATTATACATGTTAAGAGGTACAAAATACATTATTTACTGATTTTTTTCCATCAATTATGTACAGTCGTGAGTAGATTGAAAAATGAATAGAAAATTTGAAAACGAACATGGCGGTTTGGCCACATTGTGGCGGGAAATCGAAGCAGTGAATTAATTATCGAAGCAGATTTTTTATGCAAATAATAATATAATAATCGTGTATTGAATGCATCAAAACGATTTTTTTTTATGAGCCTGCGAGAAAATGTTCAAATTGTAGTGGCGATAATACAACATAAAGTGCAGACAAATAGTTCGAAATTTGGTCGTGGCGCTTCGTCCGCTCATTTTCACCTCCCGAGCATTACCGACCGAGTTGGTTTTCCATTGTTGGACATAGAAAAAAATATATAACACGTGAAATCTTTACGTTTCTGCAAATTTATTTCGATTTTACGATCCGGTTCCAAACGGTATCAGGTTTTCCAGTCAGACTTCACTTTTCTGCTCGATAAAGACATTCATTTCTTTATTAGTGCCGAATCTATGGCGTTTTTTTAACTATTTAAAATTGATTGAAAAAATAAGAGTCTGTAATGATATAGCGGAGCGAGGTCAAACGTATCACCGATTATAACAATCGATTGACTTATGATGAAGATTAAAAACAATTTGTTCTTCAAGTTGTCTCCGAATATCAAAAAAAAAATTCCTAACGTAAACAAATGTACTCTACTTGATCATTTCATAGATTAACTGCTATTACTTATGTAATATTTTATGTAAAGGTACGAATTTGCGGTACGTGATTGATGGAAAAAAATCGGTAAATGATATATTTTGTAACTCTTAATATGTATAATCAATGTACCCAATTCCGAATCTTTTAATTAATATTATGAGACTAATAAATATTTCAGTGCGGCCTTCAAAAAAATGCATGTATTTTTGAAAATTAAACTGCTCGGTGGCACGTGTTCTCCTTATCCCAGCGCGTCCAAATTTTACACAGATTTTTTTTCATATCTTGATTAGTTTTTTCGCTGGACGTTCACATTTTATTTTTTATTATATTAAAATTATATTATTATATTATATTATATTATTTATGTGAAAAATATGATTTTACACACACACACACACACACATATATATATATATATATATATATATATATACATATATATATATATATATATATATATTTAACGTCTAGCAAAAAAAGTAATCAAGATATGAAGAAAAAAATCTGTGTAAAATTTGGACGTGCTGGGATAAGGAGAACACGTGCCACCAAGCAGATTAATTTTCAAAAATACATGCATTTTACAAATTTACTTATATATATATATATACGTAAATTGCTCGTATATATATTAATTAATATATAATTAATATTAATTATGTTAATTAATTAATTTATTAATTAATATATATATACATATATATGTACCGAAGAATAAAAAATCGTCCGTCTAATCTGTCAATAAACGCGTGCCCATATATATTTATATATATATACGCGTGAATTGACAGATCAGACGGACGATTTTTGTAGTCCGATTTAAAAACGATTTTTTATAGTATAGTTCACATATATATATATATATATATATATATATATATATATATATATATATATATACATATATATATGTATGTATGTATATGTATATATATATATATGTATATATGTATATATGTATATATATATTTATTGATTTATTTTTTATTGGTCGGTTATTTTGCTTCAAGCAAACAACAAAAAGTGGTCCTGTGACATTGACAGTTCTGAAGTACGCGAAATGTTTTTTTTTAATACACATAGTCGATATTTTATTGAGTAGCAATCGATAAAGAATTTGAAAATTGCTGGTTCGTACGCAAATGAATAAACAAATGCCGTTGTCGTTCTGTTGCGTAGGTTACTTTTTTTTCCTCTTGCCCATCCGTCCTAGTTTCTTTTCTACCCTTCACCCTCACCCTTCCACCCTGCCCTTCTCTCTCTCTCTCTCTTTCTCTCGCTCTGTCTTTCTCCTATTGCATACACAGCACGAGAGCGTAGAGGCCGAGAGATGCGAGTGCACCGAATTCCTCTGCAATTTTGCACAAAGCCCCCGCGGAAGGCCTGCATCCAGCCGCGGAATTGGCGAGGCTTGATTGAATTTCTGTTTCGTCTGGCTTGGCACATTTACGCCGCTGTATATGTGGCCTCATACTGATGTTATATGCGGGGGCAAAATGTAAAGAGAGCAAGGGAAACGGAGTAGACAGAGAGAGAGAGAGAGAGAGAGAGAGCGAGCGAGCGAGCGAGCGAGAGAGAGAGTGGGAGAGAGAGAGAAACGTTTATTGCTTGGCGCCGCTATCCTGCGGACTCTCTCCTATCAACCCACCCCTTTTGCTCGCTTCCATGCGTAGTCAAGCATAGCTATGGGTAACGACATCAAACAATAATTCGAAACGAGAGTCTCTAGACTGTCGAAATTCAGAGGCTGTAGAAAAAGAGGTATAAAGCTTCAGGAACTCGGACCTATCGAGATTTCTCTCACTCCCTCTCTCTCTCTCTCTCTCTCTCTCTCTCTCTCTCTCTCTCTCTCTCTCTCTCTCTCTCTCTCTCTTTTGTTGTGACTTGATTTCGACTTTTGTTTTCACTTAGTTTCAACTTCGTTTTGATTTTATACTACTGTATTTTCTCTTTATTTCATGTTTATTCTTATTTATTTCAATTTGATTTGATCTGTTTTCATTTGTTGAGGATTGAATCATCCATTTTGCGTTTGCAACACCGCTATTTTGTTTATTCTATTTCATTTAATTTATTCTATTATCATTTTGCGATCTTTGCAATGTTATCCGCTGATCTTTTGTTCATCTTGCGTTGCGACTCCGCTATCATTTATCATTGTATTTTCTCTTATTTTCTACAATTTTATATTATGGTATTTTTTAAATAAGTATTGGTTCATTATTTGGCGTTTGCAACAGTGATATTTTTGTTTTTTCGATCATCTTGCGTTTTGTGACACCGCAACTGTATTTTTTTTTTTAATTTTGTTTTGTGTCACTTACTCATTTATTGCGTCCTGCTGTCGTATTTTTGTTTGATCATTTTGTGTTTCTGAAATGGTTATTTTTTATTAGTTGCAGTTGTGGCATCGCTAGTTACGTTATTTTTATCTCTATTTTCACATTTATCTCAAACTCCATGGATATTTTCTTTTTTTTTCACCTCCATCTTTATTACGAGGTTATTTCATGTCTTATGCATACCACCATAATTCACTCATCGAGTGTTTCTTCATTTGCCCGAAAGTTAAACTGGGACATAATAAATTAATTAATTAATTAATCAATCAATCAATCAATCAATCAATCCATCAATGAATCAATCAATCAATCAATCAATTACCCAATCAATCAATCAATCAATCAACCAACCAACCAATCAATCACTCAATCAATCAATCAATCAGTCAATCAATCAATCAATCAATCAATCAATCAACCAACCAATAGATCAATCAATCAATCAATCAATCAATCAATCAATCAATCAATCAATCAATCGAGTAATCAAGCAATCAAGCAATCAAGCAATCAAGCAATCAAGCAATCAAGCAATCAAGCAATCAAGCAATCAAGCAATCAAGCAATCAAGCAATCAAGCAATCAAGCACTCAAGCAATCAAGCAATCAAGCAATCAAGCATTCAAGCAATCAAGCAATCAAGCAATCAAGAAATCAAGCAATTAAGCAATCAAGCAATCAAGCAATCACGCAATCAAACAATCGAGCAATCAAGTAATCAAGCAATCAAGAAATCAATCAATCAATCAATCAATCAATCAGTCAATCAATCAATCAATCAATCAGTCAACCAATCAATGATTCATTGATTGGTTGAACCAACCAACCAACCTACCAATCAACCAACCAATCAACGAATCAATCAATCAACCAACCAACCAACCTACCAATCAACCAACCAATCAATCAACCAATCAATCAATCAACCAACCAATGGACCAATCAATCAATCAATCAATCAATCAATCAAGCACTCAATCAATCAATCAATCAATCAATCAATCAATCAATCAATAAATCAATCAACCAATCAATCAATCAATCAATCAATCAATCAATCAATCAATCAATCGATCGATCGATCAATCAATCAATCAATCAATCAATCAATCAATCAATCGATCGATCGATCTATCTCTCTCTCGCTCTTTCGGTTGCTTTATAATCTTATAACTTTCTTTGGCCTCGACACGCCGACGCAATACATCGTCTATTCGTGAATTTGTGTACGGAAACTCTCACGCGCTCGCCAGCTGATGGAAATGGCTCGCAGGGCTGTCCGCGGTTCCGCCGGAAACACGGAACCACGTGTTTCCAGGATACCCATTACTCGCGTAACGACCCACCCTCATTGCCCCCCCCCCCTTTCCCGCGGCGTTGCAAGCTTTGCGGGGCAGGGGTGGCAAGGGGGGCAATGTAGTACGGCAGTCAGAGTCGTGTACCAAGAGCAACCAAAACTTTTTCAATTTCCTCGGCTTCGTATTTATAACGACGGTATTTTCTTCGAATCTATGCTCCCGCCTTTTTCCTACCCTCACTTGTCAGTACGCAGCCAAAAGCACCCCTCCTACACGTTTCTGCCTACGTCTTCCGATGTTCTCCCGCGCCCTCACCCCCTTTTTCTCCTCATGGGCAAACTATACGCGAGTTTTGGTCGCTCGATGTGTGATTTCTCGATAACTGGGCGGTAAGAACAGCGAGGGTGCAAGAGGAGGGGGAAGGGGATGGCGGGCTAGAGAGGAGATGGGCAGATGGAAAAGGAGAGAGGAGGAAATGCGACCTCAAAAGTTTTTGCACCGCGGACCCGGAATGAAAGAGACTGATCCTGCGACTTCCAGCGTGCTTTTCTCTCAGGAAAACCTCGAGGGATTTTGAATTTCTCGGATTTCGTTCGATACTCGCAACTGATCGTTAAATATAAATATTTAGGGTAAGCCCGGGTTGGTTGTCCACAGTTTTTTCAAGGATCAGTCAACATAAAAGTACAGACGTTTCTGCAAAGTATACTTTCGAGGTAAACGCAAGAAAAGAAAACGTACCAAATCCACTTTTACCGTATACCTACTATTTTCGTATAAATGTTTACGTCTGCTCAATATCTTCGCTTGTTCTTTATGGTTTACGGTACGGGCTATACGAATAGGATATTTATTTTGTTGTAGAATCGATTTTTTCCCGTTATGAACAATTTAATTGTTATAATGATGATTGTGACGAAAAAGTGCATTTTGTAGACAAAAGTTTGAAATAAAAAATGTCTCTTTTTTAATTGACAATAAAAAATGTCTTTCATTTTTTTTCACTAGCTCCATTAGTAATGAAGACATGGGGAAGGAACATTTTTATGAGAAAGACGGAACGATGAATGAAAGGGACGAAACGTTGTGTGAGAGGTGATGCGATTAATTTTCGTCGCTTATATCTCTATTACTAATAGAGCTTTTATTTAAAATGTCTATCTATAAAATGCACTCTTTGGTCCCAATTGTTATTTGAAAAATTTAATCGTAAGAAAATGCCGTGGCGTATGAACTACTTGCTTGAAATAAAATCACAATTATTTTTCGTATCTTGAATCTGCAATTCCCGCACCGTACAAAAATCAATCAGCCGAATTGGACAAAATCATATTAATGCCCTTATAAACCATACAATGCACCGCGCAGCGCTAGAGCCGTAACGCAACGGGACGTTCTGACCTGCTCTACTAAAATCGTCATAATTCGGTTAATTTTTGGAATTTTTACAAAATCTTTTAACCAAATCAAAGTCCAGACTCTACGCAATAAGAAAACAAAATAATTCAAAAATTGATTTTTCAAATTCCAAGGTTATGCATATCCCTTAAACGCTGATAACTCCTGAACCAATTGAGACATCGACAAACGGCGCTGTATAATTGTTTTTTATTTTAAAGCATACTTTCGTTAAAAAATATGAAAAAAAAATCATCATTTATAAAAGTCAACGTTTGGATTGGCTTCTAAAGTGAAAACTATTTTTTTAAAGATGATATCCCTTTTTTGATTTTTTTCAAAAAATTCTCTAAAATAGAGTGACCCGTTCTACGATTTTTAAGACTAGTCTCATCTTGGGCCTATTTTTCCTTCTATTTTTTTTTATTAATCATATTTTTTAAGCGATTTTTATCATTTTTAATCTCCAATAATGCTATTAATGATATTGTGATTTCCAATTCGGCTTCGACAGGCCTGAAACGGTTTATTTTAAATTTGTGATGAATTTAACGAAGAAAAATCACTTTTTTGTTACAAGAGATACAAATTTGAAGAGGTAAAAATCTAAAAATTCGTGTGGATATTCCTTTTATGGGGTACAATTTAACAAAAAAAAATCCGGAAAACAAACAATGGTTACGGGCTCGCTGAAATGGCGTGGAATAGCCCATAATAAATATATATATTGTTTAAATATTGATTTATTTATATATTCATATTTATTTATCATTTTATATTAATAATACTCAATAATATTATAATTGTTCTTAATATTAAAGAATAAATATTTTATTACACGCTAATTGTGAAATTGAATTTATATAGGTGTTCTATGTACACCTATATAAATGTATGTATACATATGTATGTATTTATATAGGTGTGCGTATCGATGAGCGAGCACCTTGTTCGACATTGGACTTCCGGATATCATTGTTTCTTTTTGCCTCCCCTCTCACGCTCTCTCATCCTCTCATCAATTATGTCGTTTCTCCTCATTTCGTCGTTCAT
This sequence comes from Ophion ellenae, assembly GCA_963210295.1. Classification (NCBI taxonomy): domain Eukaryota; kingdom Metazoa; phylum Arthropoda; class Insecta; order Hymenoptera; family Ichneumonidae; genus Ophion; species Ophion ellenae. The sequence goes on along the minus strand of OY723396.1, from coordinate 29,993,629 downwards.
TTCTCTCCCACCAACCTCCGTAATTCCATCGTTTTGCTAGCCGTCCAATCAACCCTCCGCAAAACTCAACGTCAAAGGTAGAACGTTCTTGGGTTTCCTGCGTGGCATTTAGTCGAAGAAACGGGGAAAAACGTACGTCGTGTATTGCGCGAGGTCGAAAGTTACGGCAGTAGTTTAAGCCGACCGGAGGCACCCCTACGCGGACGCTTATCGGAGTTATTCTTCTGCAAAGGACTGCACCTCTCCCTGTCAATGTGTGTGTGTGTGTGAAGGTACAGCTTTCTGGATTTTTCGCTTTTCAAAGATTTCCCGAACTTCACAAATCGCAAGAAGTTTTGAAAATATGTTTATTATTTTCGTTTTGCAAGAGGCTATAAAAATGAAACGGTGCGTCTGAAGGGCAAGGAAGAGACGGAGAGAAGGAAGAAGTGAAAGCGAGAGAGAGAGAGAGAGAGAGAGAGAGAGAGAGAGAGAGAGAGAGAGAGAGAGAGAGAGCGGATATCATAAATATAGATAGGTTGATTGATTGATTTTATTATGCCCTAGTTCATAACTTTGGGACAAAGTTACCAGAAGAGCGATACTTTGTGCTTTTAAACTTTCAAGCACTCTTCCATATCACACTTCAAAAGGAATATTGATAACAGAGTACAATTTAAGGGGTTACCCCAACTTGCGATTTTGAAAAAAACGATTTTTTTATTGCATTTTTTTTTAAGTATAAGTATCTGAGAATATGTCCTGAAAATTTCAAGTCGATCCGAACAAAATTGACTGAGATATGAGCGTTGAAAGAGAAGAATCCGTTGTGTAAACGACCGGCAAGTCTGCCGTCTGGCGCGCTCGATCATCCCTTCGACCTTCAATGCATTGTTCGATGAAAAGGGTCGTATACCTGGCATTCACAACGTTCATATAATAGACTGGAATTTATAAAAACGGGCCCGGAATAGATGACTCTATGTAAGTTTACAAAAAAAAAATATTTTCTTCGTGTAAACTGAAATTGAAACTTTAAACGCGTTTTTCTCAAAATGGCATTTCTGAAGTCGGTGACCAAGATTACTCGAACACTAATGAACCGATCTTCTTGAAATTTTGCAGGCTTATTTAATACATAAAAATGTAGTCTTTAATCGTTCGTTTTTTTTCGTTAAAATCGAACCATTAACTTTGACTGTCCGCCATTTTGTGAAAAATGAATATTTTTTAAAATCCTTCGATTAAAGACTAGTTTATACTTATATTTGAGTAAATCCATCCGCATTTTTTTTTCAGATGATCCACTTCGCCGCAATGTTGGTCACCGCAAACCGTGTATATAAAAACATTATTTCATTGACGGCCATTTGCCACTAAACAATGTAATATTTTTCAATGAAAAAATTACTGAAAGTCCTTCAAGATGTGTTCTTTAAGATGGTATATTGATCGATCAAAAAAGTTTTGTGGTTTTCTTTAGAAAAATTCATGAAAAAGGCTTTTTTTGCGCTACAAGTCGGGGTAACGCCTTAAATCAAATACATAAGCCACTACAAGCCGCACTGTATGTTAGGAGTGTTGCACAGTAGTAATAATCATTCCGAACAGAGGAGTAGAACTACTTTATAGATGCGTTACCATCTTAAACTACACGTAAGTTCTCGTAACGCCATCTATTGGAAAACGGTGAAAACTTATTCAACGTCCTAATACTAGAATATTTCACAAACCCATAAATAACTTAAGCTTCATGGGACTCTCCGCAATCTTACAAAATAAAATAATATAATAATAGTATAATAATAACAATAACGATAATGATAATAATAATATAATTCACCGTCGACGCACTGAAAACTCATTTTGAACGCACTTACATTGCAGCATGAAACCTAAGTAATAGCTAGCCAATATCGAGGGAGGACGGAAGAGAGAGAGAGAGAGAAAAAAAAACTACGTTGTTAGGAAATGCCCTCGTAAAATAGCGCGAACGTCTCGTTTGATTAAACTTCCTCCACTAGAAAGTTGGTGACGTTTGTCAACCATGGATAAGGGCGATCGATATATATATATATATATATATATATATATATATATATATATATATATATATATATATATATATATATATATATATATATATATATATATACGCAGGAAAAAATGGCAGGGGAACGGATGGTTGACGGAGGCGGATAGTAAACGACGACGGGCAACGGTCCGGAACCCCCTCCCCCAGGAAGAGCGGAAAATCACCGAGGCAACGCCGGTAAAAAAGAAGTTTCCCCTGGTACCCGCGCGCTTTTCTTCACTTTGAGAAGCTGAGGCAATAGTCGTGGCACGAGGATGGCAATAAAGGGACAAGCACAAGCGGCGCGAGGGCCAAGATTTTCAGCCATTCCTCTAACTGGAGCCACCCTGGCAGGAGGGTGGCAGGGTGACCGGGGATAGGAACGAGGGCTAACAGTACGGAAAGAGTGGAGAGGAATGCGGTAGAGGGAACTATCCCACTTAACCGCGGTCATTCGCACAAAAATCTCGAAACTCTGCGGCTTGGAAGAGAGTAAGAGAAAGAGAGAGAGAGAGAGAGAGAGAGAGAGAGGGAGACTTGCAAAGATTTTAACGGTCTGCAAGCGCTGAGAGAGAAGCCAATGGCTTCTCTCGCGCGCGTTCACCATAAGTTTTCCTTTACGACGAAACTCCGGATATTAATCATCCTTGGTATAGTCTGCTCGCGATGTATATCCTCTCTCTCTCTCTCTCTCTCTCTCTCTCTCTCTCTCTCTCTCTCTCTCTTTCTCTCTCTCTCTTTCTCTCGTCTTTGTGCTTCTTTCGTAGCCCTTAAAGGCTCTCTCGTTCCATTTTCGCATACCAAAGATCAATTCGAACTTCGTCGCGTATGCATAATAAAAATGATGAATCGTACAAGAATGTTGGGTCCAGAAATTCGGCCATTGTCCATGAACAAGTCGAAGGAATGATCGGAATCGTAATTTATATATATATTTAGAGGGAGTCCTGTCATGAATGAATAATCCTACAACTGTCTATAGGCCAGTTTATGTCTTACTACTTATATGCTGAATTTCAGTTTAGTAAAAGACCCACGGTTTTCGAGCAAAAACCATATGCTTTTGGTTTTTCGCATGCCATTTCTACAAGTGATAACTTTTTGACCCGGTTTTTTTAAATACACTAGGTTATTTGTTTTATCTGGAAAAGTCTTCTTTTTAACCTTCAGGGGTTACGTGGGTTTCGAAGTCAAAAGAGCATATTTTTGTAAATATAATATACAAATGATTTTATTCAAAATGTTAAGCACATAAAAGAGTAACATTTCAACAATATTTGAAAAAAATGTCATCCATAAATTTAGGGAAATTCAGCCGGTGGGATCTGGTTTCCGGAGACCCCTACAAAAAGTGTCCTCGTGGTGGTCAGGATAACTCAAGATAGCTTTATCGGATATTAAACAAACAATTTTTTCCTGTTAGTAAATAAGTATAGCTCGTGATTGAACGAAAGATTTGAACAAAATTTTAAATTAAACTTTTGGCAGAGTTCTAGGCAAGATAGTTTAATTTTTGGTAAAATTTATACTACGTGTAGCCTTGTAACATTAGTTGTAATCGAAAAAAACTATCGTTCAATCACTAGTCAATGGTATTTTGAAGAAGTGTGCAAAGTTTCAATAATATTGGTGCATTGGTTTTTGAGAAATCGTGTCCACTGACTTAAAAAATAGGGCTTTGAGGAAAATGTGATTTACCTTCGTCGCTCCCGGCCGGTCTTTCCCAAGGGGGTGAATTCCCAAAGACTCTCTCTCTCTCTCCTAGACTTTTACTCCGATTGACTCAACACTTTGGGAGAATATTCTAGACATATTGTACTATTGGACAATAAAATATAAAAAAATGAATTTTTCGAAATTTTCAAACCCACGTAACCCCTTAAATGTGATGGAATCTTTATGAAAAAGGATCTCATGCAGAATTTGCCTACAAACCAATTCGAACATCTCACTTTGACAGCCTGCGGTGTAAAATGTTGAGCAGTGCTTATGGCCGTGAGGGTGTGAGTTTGTTTGGGTTTGTTTGATAACGGAAGTGACGAGCCGCAGAGACCTGATCCTTGTTTGGATTTGTTTGGGTTATCGAAAAAACCCAAATAAACGCACACACACATGCACACTTACACTTGGGATGTTAAAGACTTTGCCCCCTTGTGGTACATCCTTCATAACTCTAAAATACTCAAAAATGATCTTCTAACCTCAAAATTATGGACTTTATAAAAACAAGTTCCTACTAAATTTGTTAGTTTTGGCCGGACAAATTTTTTGGTGATAGAAACTCATGTTTCCTTATAAAAAAAAACACGTCGCCCATCTTATCGTTGCCATTTTGAATTTTGGACCAATTTTTTGTAACATCCACCCTTGTACCGTAAAAGTTTCGCTATATACGATGCTTAATTGAAGCATTATTTTTCGAGATAAATCACGTGCAAAATCAAAATGGGACACCCTGTATACATATGTTATTGCAGTGCGGGTAGGAAAGGTGAAAATTGCATCGAGTTATCCCAAACGAACAAAAAACTGCGGTTACCTGCAAAACAATTGGTTTCCGATTAAAAAAAAAGAAACGTTCGATCCGAGTAGAACACCAACTTTCTCCGTTCTTTTTTCTTTTCAATTCAACCGCTGGTTGAAAATGGGAAAAGTATTTTGTAGATTGTCGATAACGTGATATCGAAAGAACTGAAGATAAGAGAAAAGTTTATGGATTATTGGGATGGTATGAAATATTTCTGGAAATCCGCTTTATCATTCTGGAAATCCGCTTTACAATTCCACTTTACGATGGTATCGAATGAAGTATACGTAGCGATTTATTATTTATCCTGGAACTAAGTTCATCATTATCAGAATGGATGATCTTTAATGTTTCATCCGCATCTTTTACTACCGTCCCGTCTGCCTTTATTTGCACTTTTTTATACTTGTGTTCGGTAATTTCCTATTTCTTTTGCATATATAGAGTAATTTTTTTTCTTCCCTGATGCATCGAGTCTGCTTAATTTCTTCGTATTATGCTTTGTACTATGCGGAGATCAGAAGATGCATTTCGTTTGCGATTCTAATCTGCATGTTTCGCTTTATTTTATTTCATTTAATTTACAGTCACTTTCTCTTTTGTTTTCGTATTGAGTTTTTTATTTTATTCTTCGTATATGTTCAGTGTATTGCGAGAAGCGGAAGGATTGTGTGCCAGAGGACGTTTCTGTCCCAGTTGCACTGATAATTCTAATGTAATCTAATCTAATTATTTTTGTTGCACTCGTTTGTCTCCGTTTTTCGTGCAATCTGCTCTTTTTTTCGTCCGCAGCGGACTCGCCGTCGAACAATTGCCATTACCACACACGCGCACATCTACGTACGTACATGTATACATATCTCTGATGGAAGGGTACATACCGCCATGTAGGTAGCCTACCGGTCGGTAAATGCGAAATTTAAGGCGTGAAACTTTCGCAATTACCAAATGTTTCCCGTATCCTTGAAAAGTTGAGATAAGTACCGAGCTCTCTCTCTCTCTCTCTCTCTCTCTCTCTCTCTCTCTCTCTCTCTCTCTCTCTCTCTCTCCCCCCCCCCCCTCTCTCTCAGTCCCAAGTTCGTGGGGATAAAAAAAGGCTTGCGGTGGGCTTCCTGGCGGGAATCTTGTTCCGCAACCCTTCGCGTTCTCTTACTCGCAAAATGCGCCCTTGCATCTCACGGGAGGCAAAAGTAAAGAGAGAGAGAGAGAGAGAGAGAGGTAACCGCCTACATGTCTGTTCCTGAAGAGCGCCTCGACGGAATGCAATAACGCTTGATAGTTTGACGGCTGCGTATATACATCTACACATATATAGCCCAACTTCCATCCAGGCGGTTTTTCTCTTGTCACGATAGCAGTCGCTGAGACTCGAATTTCACATTGCAATTTTTTCACGATAATTAATTAAGCGCCTCTCGTCGTCGTCGCCTTCTTCGCCTCTGCCCCCGCACCTCCGTTCGAGGCTGTTCCACACGCGACGGTGTCCCGCGATCAACGAGCGCCAAAAGTTAAAGGAATGTCGAACCGATTTTCGTACAAAATTAAATTAACGCGCGCTCCCACTTTTGACACTCGTTCGTTCTCGCGTTCGAACTATCTTTTATTTTGACGTTAACCCCTTAACAGTCATCGGGGATTGAATCAACCCTAGTCGTTTTTCCCGAAATTTTGAGATTTTCGAATTTTTTTTTTACATTAAGGCGTTACACCCACTTGTAGCGCAAAAAAGGCCTTTTTCATGAATTTTTTTAAAGAAAACTAGAAAACGTTTTTAATCGATCAATATATCATCTTAAAGAACACATGCTGAAGAACTTTCAATAATTTTTTTATTGGCAAATTTTACATTGTTTAGTGGCAAATGGCCGTCAATGAAATAATATTTTTATATACACGGTTTGCGGTGACCAACATTGCGGCGAAGTGGATCATCTGAAAAAAAAATGCGGATGGATTTGGTCAAATACAAGTATAAACTAGTCTTTAATCGAAGGATTTTAAAAAATATTCATTTTTCACAAAATGGCGGACAGTCAAAGTTAATGGTTCGATTTTAACGAAAATAAATGGCCATTTTTTGGCTATAAAACGGCCATTTTTTTTTTCGAAAAAAAAATCGAACGATTAAAGACTACATTTTCATGTATTAAATAAGCCTACAAAATTTCAAGAAGATCGGTCCATTAGTGTTCGAGTAATCTTGGTCACCGACTTCAGAAATGCCATTTTGAGATAAACGCGTTTACAGTTTTTCTTTCAACGCTCTTTCAACGCGGATTCTTCTCTTTCAACGCTCATATCTCAGTCAATTTTGTTCGGATCGACTTGAAATTTTCAGGACATATTCTCAAATACTTATATTTCAAAAAAATGCAATAAAAAAATCGATTTTTTCAAAATCGCAAGTGGGGGTAACCCCTTAAAAATTACATGACGTTAAAATAGTCGCCCTACTGCGACTTGCCCTTTTTTTCGCTTTTTTTACGAAACTAGGGTAAACCAACCAGTGAATGGACGAATAACGACACTGCAGGACTCAGATGGACTGTAAAATGGAAAAATTGTCAGAACGAATTTTTCAATGGCTATAGCTACCAAAAGATATTATTTTCATAGCAGAAAAAAATATTCGAAGTAATTGCAACAAATAATATTGATCGAATTTATAGATAAGTAGCGAAATTACTAAATCGCCAGTGAGTGGACGGAATGAGAAGTAAATGTACGCTCAACCGTCAATTAATGGACGTGTAGTGCAGACGAACGCTGTCAAGGAAAACGATTAATTTTTATTACATGCTAGATTCGAAGATCACTGTGTTGCACAATAATTAAAACATTCTTTTACATATGCGCATTATATTCGTTATTACGATTTCGTAGAAAATACACAAAACATCTTTTGCATCTTGATTCTCATAAAAACTACCAAAGTTTGTTTCGACCGAGAAATGGAAAATTAAGTTTTGCCGACAATAAAAAATAAGAAGGAATTGATTTTATGACAATATTTAATGAAATGTACATTGGTATCTTAACGATAATTAATTTAGCAATTTCCAGCGGATAAGCTAAATGTTTTACTCTGCTGTGAGAATGATCAGAACAGAGCCCATATGTCCATCCACTCAAAAGAAGTTAAAATACAGCGAGTGAATAAACATGCCTAATTCTGACCTATTTTGACAAATTTACGTACAAATTGTGCAAAAAATCAAAGATTGATTTTTTCTCAAGTAATGAAAGTAATACTTACCCTCAAAACATATAAAAACTATTGTTTTCGCGTTTTAAACACCTACTGTGCACAGCCATATCCTAACTACGTTGCGAGGTGTGCAAGTATAACAAACTAGAAAAATTCCGTTTAGCGTCAAACTTCGATATTAAACTGAGAAGTCGTTTTTAAAAATAGCTGCGATTTTTTGCTAAATTATAGTGATTCGAGTTTTCATCGACAATTCATATTCTTTGCTGATTTTGAGGATAAATCAGCTTTTCTCCATTCACTGGTCCCCATCCGTTCACTGGTCGGTTTACCCCATGTTGTATTAAACGATCAAAGTCGTGTCTGAAAATCTATTCGTCCGATTCACTTCAAATTCGGACAGAGCATAGTTTACAACATTTTCAATCGGGTGATTTGCGGGTTTTTTTTTCACCGGGTGATTTTCATACGTCCACCCATTGGTCAATAACAAATTATCGATGTTGTTTTTTTCCGTCGCAAAACGAACTTTTTTCGCTACAGTGTGTCATTCTCAAACACCCAAACTTTCCAATAACCATCCTGTTATACGAACGTTGTATTATTGTACGGATACTGAATTTCTTTTATGATCTTATCAATGATAACATCATTTCCTCAATATCGTGAAATTTTAAAACCCACACGTGCCAAAAGAATGTTTCAATTGCGCACCAAATCCTGTCCAAATCCCAATGCTCTGATACAAAAAAAATATATTTCAACCGACCCGTTTTAGGCCCGGGCTTATGCATAGCCTTCGAAGAACCGCGCAAAAGTCGAGGAGTTACGAGCATTCACACGCGGCAATTATACAATGAACCAGGCAAATTGTCGTGAAAACAATGGTTGGTAAAATGAGAGAGGGACGCGACGAGCAGGGGTAAGTTAAAATCTCACGGGCCGAGCGCAAACCCTACAGCACGGTGGCTGGCAGGGGACGGGGCGCAGACTCGTGGCGTTGTAATGTTAGCTGAGGTATACGCGGTGCGTGTCACAATTAGGCGGTGAAGGTTTCGCCCCCACTTGATCATAAAAGGTCGACCATTTGCGTAGACCACGTCAACGTTCGCGTGTTTATGTATATATGCGTGTGCGTCTGTGTGTGAGAGTGGGTGTGTGTGCAGGTGGGTAGGTGTGTGTGTGTGTGTGTGTGTGTGTGTGTGTGTGTGTGTGTGTGGGTGGGTGGGTGTGTGTGTGTGTATGCATGTGCGTCTGTGCGTGTGGGTGAGTGTAAATGGGTGGGTAGGTGTGTGTGACTGGATAGGAGTGTGTGGGTAGGTGTATGTTCCTGTGGATGTGTGTGTAGGTGGGTGTACGTAGATGTGTATATACATACACATCTACGTACACCTCCCCGCCCCCTCACACTCACCCTCACGCAGACGCATGTGTGCGTGTGGGTGAGTGTGAGAGTGGGTGTGTGTGGGTGGGTAGGTGTGTGTGACTGGATAGGGATGTGTAGATGCGTATGTATATATATATGCGTGAGCGTGTGGGTGAGTGTGAGAGTGGGTGTGTGTGGGTGGGTAGGTGTGTGTGACTGGATAGGGATGTGTAGATGTGAATGTATATATATGCGTGTGCGTGTGGGTGAGTGTGACAGTGGGTGTGTGTAGGTTGGTAGGTGTGTGTGACTGGATAGAGGTGTGTGGGTGGGCAGGTATGGATGTGTGCGTAGGAGGGTGTATGTTCTTGTGGGTGTGTGTGTGGGTGGGTGTATGTTTCTGTGGGTGTGTGTGTACAATTCTCTGTGCTCATGAAAATTCCTCTCGTATACTTTACACTCCACGCTCAATGGCCACTTGCGTGTACACACAGCATACATAATCGTATGTAGTTTAACTCGTTCAACCGTCTGGGTATACACTCATCTATAAATATAAATATATATATACTTATGTATATAAGAAACTTGAGCGTGATGTGCAGTATATATAGGGGGGGCAGTTGGACAAAACTCCCGTGGTCCTTGGCGAGCACGTCGAACAACGAAATCCTGTTAGAAAAAACAACACGATACTATTTGTCGCTTTGGATTTAGCATCTCACTGACAGAAGTTGTCTCGACTCTTTGGTCAATAAATATATACCCGGCTGGCTCATTATTTTCAGGTCGACGAGAGAATTCCAGGGCAGGCGAGCTAGAGCTATTACAAAAAGTACGCCTCATTGAATATTTAAATACCGGCCTCCCTCGCGACCGCTAATTCGAACCGGGTTGCGCGCCCGCGAAAGGCGTGATAGTCTGTATGAGAGAGATAGATTGAGAACAGAGCAGAGCAGAATAATGAGAGGCTGGCAAGGGGAGAGAGCGAGAACGATCGCACACCATCATCAGTCTGAAGAACAATGCGGCCCACCGGGGTTACGAGGACGGGGAAAAGTGGCAAGACCGTTTCGTTGGACTGCTGCTGCTGCTGGCATGACGAGTGGAGCTGATTGTGAAAGGACGGTGTATTATATGTATAAGGTTGTGTGAGTGCAAAAGGTACGACAAGCATATATATATATATATATATATATATATATATATATATATATATATATATATATATATATATATATATATATATATATATAGAGAGAGAGAGAGAGAGAGAGAGAGAGAGAGAGAGACAGAGACAGAGACAGAGAAAGAGAGCGGACCGTACACTACGTACAGATATATGCTTCGTACACGACAGAGAGAATCTCGAGAACTTTTGAATAAAGCCCTTTGAGCACCATAGCCTTGTGTGGTTATGCGGAACCTCCCCCGCACCGTTATATTATAAAGACGTTAAAGTCTGTCATATCATGAGCGGTTATTATATATATATATATATATATATATATATATATATATATATATATATATATATATATAATGAAATAATTTTTATAATATGATAACGGAGATATATGTCAGTTTATTAATAGCATATACTACCATATAAATATTAGAGAATATATGAAGTCCTTAAGGCGTTACTCCCACTTGTAGCGCCAAAAAAAGGCCTTTTTCATGAATTTTTTTAAAGAAAACTACAAAACTTTTTTAATCGATCAATATACCATCTTAAAGAACATATCTTGAAGAACTTTCAGTAATTTTTTTATTGAATAATATTACATTGTTTAGTGGCAAATGGCCGTCAATGAAATAATGTTTTTATATACACGGTTTGCGGTGACCAACATTGCGGCGAAGTGGATCATCTGAAAAAAAAAATGCGGATGGATTTAGTCAAATATAAGTATAAACTAGTCTTTAATCGAAGGATTTTAAAAAATATTCATTTTTCACAAAATGGCGGACAGTCAAAGTTAATGGTTCGATTTTAACGAAAAAAACGGCCGTTTTTTGGCTATAAAACGGCCATTTTTTTCGAAAAAAAAATCGAACGATTAAAGACTACATTTTTATGTATTAAATAAGCCTGCAAAATTTCGAGAAGATCGGTTCATTGGTGTTCGAGTAATCTTGGTTACCGACTTCAGAAATGCCATTTTGAGAAAAACGCGTTTAAAGTTTCTCTTTCAACGCTCTTTCAACGCGGATTCTTCTCTTTCAACGCTCATATCTCCGGCAATTTTGTTCGGATAGACTTGAAATTTTCAGGACATATTCTCAGATACTTATACTTCAAAAAAATGCAATAAAAAAAATCGATTTTTTCAAAATCGCAAGTGGGGGTAACCCCTTAAAAACTGTGTATGTTGAATAACTGACACTGGTGGATGGGTAGTCAGCGTTCGGTTCTGGCGGCACATCGAGTTAACGGGCTCAAAAAGCGGGTCACAAAATGCATTTTTCAAGAACAATTTCATTCGATAGTATCACCTTTTACCTATATTCCCTGAAAATTTCATGAAAATATTCCTAAAATTGAATGAGCTACAGCTTTTAACAGTCGGCCGGGCGATCGGTAGCTGCACCATATTTCAAACTTTAATTTTAACGTTTTTCTCGAAACACTGTTTCCAAAGTCGGTTGACATGATATCTCGAGAACCACTTCATGGATTGTTTCCAATTTCGCAGGAGACATACGATGAAAAAATCGGAAGGTCGTTAAAGATCTCACTTTAAAAAAATCGATCTTCATTTTTTAATAGTTACGTAAAAATGACGACTTTTTTTCATAAAATTTGTATGCTCAAGTTTCAGTTCATCGCCGGGTTGTTGAAAAAAAATGATTTAAAAAATCGACGACATTCAACGACTCGAATTTATCGACAACTTGAATAACCCGTTGAGTTTTTAGATTTCAGATGGACCGATTATGTCGTTTTTGTTGTTTTTCTGTATTTTCTAGTGATTTTTCGAATGCCTCTGCATACATGTTCCCATGTGACAAAAAAATCATTTCAAAAGCCTTTGAAATGATTTTTCACCAAAATATATAGAACATGATTTGACCTATCAGCTGTTGTAAGATTATCCATTCGTAACAGGACACCCTGTGTGCATATATATATAAGTGATTGTTTTCACAGGATGCGATCGATCTATGCAATTGCCGGAGAGTGAAGAGGGATAGGAAGCGGCCGGAGGAAGGAGAAGGAAAGAGGAACGGCGTATCGAGAGGGCAGGGGGGGGGGGCGAAGCCGATTGCTTATTAATGGGTCCGACGTCGTAGGGTGGAACGGGGCAAAGGGCTTGGTCGTGGTAGTCTCATGTTCGCATAACGGGCGAGCGCGCTAGAAGAGGTACCGGGTACTTCCGGTCTGCTATTAATCTTGATCTGTCCTCGGCACGCAACGGCAACCCCCGAGCCCTCCCCCGCACGATCAAACTCGACGTGAGAAGCGCGACGACAAGGTTGTGCGTGTTCTCTGTACCTGTCGCTCTTTCTGTACCCCCAGCCCTTTGCTCTCTCTCTCTCTCTCTCTCTCTCTCTCTCTCTCTCTCTCTGTGTCTTCCTTCTTCCCTTCTCCTGGCCACCCTCGCAGCCCTTCGCAACCAAATACACGCTTGTACACATGACAATCTCGTGTACCCCCATTCCCATTGACGTTTACGCATCGATTTGGCCGTGTCGACCCTCGAAATCGCATTTTGCGTGTTTAAGGAGTTTCGGGACAATCGACGATACCATATGATTCAAATTCATGCGGCAAATTCTTTGTCGTATACTGAACGTGCCCTCCACAATTTGAATCGTTCGTCCACAACGTTCCTATAAAATTCACAATTGAAGAAACACTTTTTAACGGAGACAGATGCCTACGCTTATCGCTTAACGGAGACTTTGTTCTTGAAATGCAGCGGGAGATGTTAGCGGCTCAACATGAGCTGCTAGAAGGAGAGGAGGGATGCCTCCATGGACCAGGCATTGCCGATTAGCGGTAATTATAAACACATTTGTGTAAACACATTACAAAACTTTAAACGCGTTTTTCTCGAAAACACGTTTTTAAAAATGGCTGACATTCTCCTGACCGCTGTAATTAACATATCGACCTGAAATTTGGAGAGCGTACTCAGAAAATATGTCTTCACGGAATGACGGATCGTTTTTTCGATAGATACATTTTTGCATTTATTATTTATCTTTTTATGCTAAAAAAAACGCGAAAATTCGATTTTTTTAAATTGCCGCCATTTTTCGAAATTTGTACTAAACGAAAAACCCATCCGTCATTCCATGACCGAAGGGTCACAGATTGATAATATGCTTTGAATTTGTGTTTCAGATCAACAAAGAGGGGGCAGTGATGTCAGCCGTTTACCTACCGCGATTTGAGCACCTGTTTTCGCGGAGGTGCAACGGCCGCCATTTTGGTTTTTTTTTAAACAAAATTTTTTTTAACGTTCTGTATATCATGAATAAAAGCAAGAAAAAACCATACTCAAAAAGCTTTACTCGTTTCCTTTAAAAAAAATTACATGTAAACACCTGAAATATGGCACTCCAAGGACAAAGTCTCCCTTAACGACAGTACGAGATAGTGTGAAAAAATGTTCAAAATGTTATGAAAAACTGTCACATCACGAGGAATATGCGCACGCACACCTGGGTATTGGGAATAACAAGTTCGGTGGATGTGATGTGAACACTTAAGGGGGGATTGTCTTTTTTTTTCGCAAAATTTACCGCTTTTTGGGAATTTTTTTGTGAAGAAAGTATACAACGGAGAACTTGTGAAACTTGGCATATAGTTTTATTGATCTGTTTACTACATACAAAAAATTTTTAAACAATTTCATCAAAAAATCCGCCTCCCACCCCCCTCGACGCGCGATGGTCCTTTTTTGATGGTGTGCACGATTACAGCCTTCACGTTCATCCTGCAACAAAAACCCAAAAAGCATTTTACTTTAGACACATATAGCTATCGTTCGATGAAGGGAAAAAAAAATTGACGATTTGGTGACGTTTTGAACTCGAAGTATCGATTTTTCGAAAAAAATTGATCGATTTTTTGTTATAAATAAAAAACTATTAAACGTATTGCTTTTTTGCTTCCTCAAACGATAAAAGGATGTCAGCTGAGCATTCTGTCCAAATTTGAAGGCAATCGGTTGAATAGTTTTTGAGAAATCGTGCACACCATCAAAAAAGGACCATCGCGCGTCGAGGGGGGTGGGAGGCGGATTTTTTGATGAAATTGTTTAAAAATTTATTTGTATGTAGTAAACAGATCAATAAAACTATATGTCAAGTTTCACAAGTTTTCCGTTGTATACTTTCTTCACAAAAAAATTCCCAAAAAGCGGTAAATTTTGCGAAAAAAAAAGACAATCCCCCCTTAAAGCCTTAGGCCACAATAACGGGTACAAAATCATGTGCGTATTTAACAATTGTTATTCGTATGAAGAAGCGATTCCCTCATAAAATGAATTACACATCTATTTAGTATGAATATCAAGCTGTTAGAAAATATATATTTTTTTTTTCGATGTACAAAATGGCCGACTACTTATATTTTCTTTTGTTATCTTTCTTTAGGCGCTTCGCGGCGTGACTCTTGGCATCCACAATATGTTACCAAGAACAAAAAACAAAAATTCTCCTCAATCTACATTCGAATACCTAGAGAAGTACGTACGGAATGTAAAAAATATTGTTTTATTCAAAAGTTGTAGGTATTTGAACTCGAGAAATGAATTTTCAGTGAAACGTTTCGTTATAACTGCTCAAAAACTGCTCATCAAATGAAAAATTTTCGATTAATCAGCAATTCCGTACCTACTTCTCTGCAAAATGGAATTAGGAACATAACTTTTAAATTTGAATTGAGTCGAGTGAAAATTGTTAAAGTTATTTGTCACGCCAATCGGAAAAAAGCTGTTTCGCAAAGTTTCGAGTAATCGGCTATTTTGTACATCGAAAAAAAAAAATATATTTTCTAACAGCTTTATATTCGCACTAAATAGATGTGTAATTCATTTTATGAGTGAATCATTTTTTTCCTACGAAAGAAATTGTTAAATTCGCACATGATGTTATACCCGCTACTGTGGCCTAAGGCCTTATAAGCCATGCACATTGTCACACCACGATTGCTAATACGTAGGCTCGTTTAACGAAAAAAATTAATATAAAAATAGGAAAAAAAAATACACATACACACACACACTCACCTACACGTCGGGAAATGTGGCGACCCGCGTACGATTATCGGTTCCCTTTTCATCAGGCCTTGTGGATCGCGCCTCTCAATTTATCCAACACACACGAAAAAAATTAATATAAAAATAGAAAAAAAAATACACACACACACACACACACACACACACACACACACACACACGAGGCGTTTTAATGAAATGCAACGTTTATCGGCCGGGTGAACAATGGTAGTCAAAAAGGGATGCAGAAAACGAGCGAAAAAAAATAACAAAAAAAATGAAAAAAAAGATTGAGATAGAGAGAGAGAGGGAGAGAGAGAGCGAAGGAGGAGGAGGAGAGAAACAAAAACAAAAATGGGGGAGGATATATATCTGGCCTGAGTGGACCGTCGCGGATTACGCGAGTGTCGAACGACACCGAAGGATTCGCGCGGGTTGGGGCGGGGGGGGGGGGGGATTAAACGAAACGAAAGAAGCCGCAAAAAGATCGATATCGAAATTGCGCCATTATTCAATATCGAATGCATCCGTGCTGCCGGAGAAATTAGACTTTCCACTGAGCTTATTCGCGCGCAAACGGGATCGCACAACGAGCATATTACCCGTGGCTTCCAATTTATTAAAACGAAATCCCTTCTCCGTACGCGTGCCCGTCAGTCTGCCCGCTTCTTTTTCAGTCCTGTTCCTTTTTATTTGTTTTCTTTTGTGTCTGCTCTTCCGTTTTTTCGTAATCTCTGCTCCTTCAATTTTCAATAACATTTTCCAAGCGCTCGTCGTTAATTATTCACGCGTCTCATCTGGCTCCGAATAAATGTGGATATATATATATATATATATATATGGATGTGGATATATATATGTTGGGGGCAAATTATTTACGTTTCGCCGAGCGTGAATTCACTGTCTCTACCCGATTCACATTTGGTTGTTGCTCAATTTAGTATATGTTTCGCGTTTTAACGAATCTTACAAATAATCACACACACACACATGCGCGCGAATGTGTGTGTGTGTGTGTGTGTACATTACAAAATTGAGATGAGAGCAACGAGATGAGAGCGCACATTGCTGAGTTGTGCTGTTTATGTGTATATGTATATATGTGTGTGCGTAAAACTTCTGACTTAGTAAATTAAGGGGTTAGGCCACAGCAACGGGTATAAAATCATGTGCGAATTTAACAATTTATTTTCGTATAAAAAAGTGATTCACTCATAAAATTAGTTACACATCTATTTAGTATGAATATCAAGCTGTTAGAAAATATGGCTTTTTTTTCGATGTACAAAATGGCCGACTACTAATATTTTCTTTTGTTATCTTTTTTTAGGCGCTCCGCGGCGTGACATTTAGCATCCACAATTTTTTACCTAAAATAAAAAACAAAAGTTCTCGTCAATCTACATTAGATTACCTAGAGTAGCACGTACGGAATTAAAATAATATTGTTTTATTCGAAAGAAACGTCTGCACGCCATGGGAAAAATTTATAAGGAAGAAAAGTGGGTGCCGCATGAGTTCACTGAGGGACAAATGGAAAATTGAAGGGCCACTTCCGAAATTTTGCTTTTGCGGCAGAACAGAAAGAGTATCCTGCATCGAATTGTTACTGGCGATGAAAAATGGATATATTTCGAGGATCCCAAACGCAGAAAATCGTGGCTTTGACTTGGCGAAGCGTCAACATCGACGGCACGGCCAAATCGCTTCGGAAAAAAGACAATGCTCTGCGTATGGTGGGACCAGAAAGGAATCGTGTACTATGAGCTGCTGAAACCGGGCGAAACTGTCAATGGGCATCGCTACCGACAACAACTAATCAATTTGAACCACGCATTGCTCGAAAAACGGCCGGAATGGGACACGAGACACGAACGTGTGATATTGCAGCACGACAACGCTCCGTGCCATCGCAGTTCCATCGTCCAGGACACCATAAAAACACTGAAATGGGATCTGCTACCGCACCCGCCGTATTCGCCAGACCTGGCCCCTTCAGACGATCACTTGTTCCGGTCGATAGCGCATGGCTTGGGTGGGCTACTCTTGGCCAATTACGATGCAGTACAACATTGGTTGGACGAATGGTTTCAGTCCAAAGACGCGTCTTTTTATCGTCGCGGTATTTATGTATTGCCAGAGAGATGGCAAAAATGTGTAAATAGCGAGGGACAATACTTCGAATGAACCATTTTATGTATTTGTCTTGAAATTTTCGATTTTTCATTGGTAAAAAAACGCGGAAACTTAGTTGCGCACCTAGTATATATATATATATATATATATATATATATATATATATATATATATATATATATATATATTGGTGATTCGTTTCAGGGCAACTTTTTTTTTGACC
>OY723396.1:29945883-29970883 GCA_963210295.1 Ophion ellenae | reverse complement strand
CGGATATATATCGCCCGGCAAGCATTGTCGCTGCATTTCGCGGGAGAACTAAACGAAGCCGCTGATCGTCTATATATGTACGTGTGTGTGAGTGTGTGTGTGTGTCGGGTGTCCCATTGCAATCTTACACCTGATTTAGCTCGAAAAGTACTTCTCCGATCAAGTATTGAGTATAATAAACCTTTTGGTGTTCGAAGGGCCATGTTAAGGGGTTAGGCCACTCTAGAGGCTGAAAAATAGGGTTTTGAGAGGATTTTTTTTCAGAAAAAGTACATAATAAATTAAGATTACAAAAAAGGGTGTTTATCATACATATCAGTGACTGTATACAATAATTTTTTTGAAGCGATTAATTTCAAAATGGCGGCTGTGTAGCGTTTATCTCGAAACTGCATTTTTTAAGTTGGCCGGAAAAAGAACTCAGACAATTTTCAACCGATTCACTTGAAATGTTGAATATATCTTGAAAAATACATTGTATGAGGAAGTACGGAGGATTTTCAGAAAAACTACAAAATAAATCGAGATTAGAAAAAAGGCTGTTTATCATACATATCAGTGACTGTATCCAGTATTTTTTTTTGAAGCGATTAATTTTGAAATTGCGGCTGTGCAGCGTTTATCTCAAAACTGCATTTTTTAAGTTGGTCGGAAACATAACTCCGACAATTTTCAACCGATTCACGTGAAATGTTTAATATATCTTGAAAAATACATTGTCTATGGAAGTACGTAGGATTTTTTTTTTATATTGGACGGTTCATTTCTTATTCATAATTATCTGATGATTTTTCAGGCAAATTTTCCACTTTCCAAAAATTTGCCTAAAAATCGTCAGATAATTGTTAATAACAAATGAACTATGCAATATAAAAAGAAATCCTACGTGCTTCCATAGACAATGTATTTTTCAAGATATATTAAACATTTCAAGTTAATCGGTTGAAAATTGTCTGAGTTATGTTTCCGGCCAACTTAAAAAATGCAGTTTTGAGATAAACGCTGCACAGCCGCCATTTTGAGATTAATCGCTTCGAAACTATTATTGTATACAGTCACTGATATGCATGATAAACACCCTTTTTTGCTATCTCGATTCATTTTGTACTTTTACTGAAAAAAAATCCCCAAAAAGCCCATTTTTTCGGCCTCTGGAGTGGCCTAAGGCCTTAAAAAAATTCTTTTTTGGCCCAAAAAGATGGCGCACATTTTTTCAAAATGGGATCATGATTCTTTGCCACCAAAACATTTATCAGGTCAAAACTAACAACTATAGATAGATATTTAGATTTGTATAATCGATACTGACCTTGAATGAAGTTGAACGACTTTGACCCCCCAATATTTTTTATGCGGCCTTAGGTGCTCCACAACATGGTTGAAAAAAAAGTACCACTCCATTTTGAAAAGTGCAGGTGGCCTTCACTGTGCGTCAGCGCCTCCACCGAAATAAAAAACTTTGGTCGCATTTAATGGCCCCCTCCACGCCGTACAACTTTTGTCTGGAACATTTTTTTGTGACGTCGATAATTACCGAGTTATTTCGGTTGGCAGAGATAAGAGGGACACCCTGTATATAGACGATTCGTTTAGTACACACACACACATATGTATGTATATACATGTGTGTATACTTTGGATTGCACACATGTGAAGCGCTCGAAGCCGGTGCATCCCGAACAAACCTGGAAGAGCCTGGCTACGTGTGAGACTTTTATTTGCATTTGTCCAATCCCAGACCCTCTGCGTATGAATCTGACGAACAGAGTGGGTGTAAAAATGAGTGGGTACGAGTAAGAAAGGGAGAGATAGATCAGGGGTTAACTAAATCGTAATACCAATTAGGCATTTTTTACATTGAACGTTTCCGAGAAAGCTCGTTTTTCAAAATAATTAATATTATTGTATGTTACCGATGATTATTATTGTACGATTGAAATTGCTTAATATTATGTGAAATTGTTCATATCATATTACGCAATTTCGATCCAATTAATATTTATTAAAGACCGCATTCATGGGATGCAATATAAAATGTGCAATTGTCAATAGCATTGTACGCTAAAGATTATTTAATATAATGCATAATTATTAATGTTACTATATTTAGTAATCGTGACATAATTGATATTTCTCAATGGTTTTGTTAACATTTCGATTTTAGTTCACATGATTAATATTTATTGATGATTTTATCAATAAGATGTAATGCAAGATATAATCATGGTTATTAATGTTATTATATTACGAAATTTTCGTACACCTACTATTTATTATTCACTTAATTAATGAGACGCAAAATAAGATTATGCAATTATTAATATAACTATATTAGGCAATTTTCAAACAATTAATGTTTATTAATTATTTTATTACTAAAATGCAATCCAAGATATTTAATAATTATTATTTTTATATAATTGCAAATATTTAATGTAATACATGACTATTCGTATTACTGTTTATTATTGACTTAATTAATGAGACGCAAAATACGATTACGCAATTATTAATATAACTATATTAGGCAATTTTTAGACGATTGATGTTTATTTATGATTTTGTTACTGAAATGCAATTTTCGTATTAAATTATATTTTTATATAATTACAAATATTTAATGTAATATATGACCATTCGTATTACTGTTTATTATTCACTTAATTAATGAGACGCAAAATAAGATTATGCAATTATTAATATAACTATATTAGGCAATTTTCAAACAAGTAATGTTTATTAATGATTTTATTACTAAAATGCAATACAAGATATTTAATAATTAATATTTTTATATAATTACAAATATTTAATGTAATATATGACCATTCGTATTATTGTTTATTATTCACTTAATTAATGAGACGCAAAATAAGATTATGCAATTATTAACATAACGATATTAGGCAATTTTTAGACAATTAATGTTTATTTATGATTCTATTACTAAAATGCAAGCCAAGATATTTAATAATTAATAATTTTATGTAATTACAAATATTTAATGTAATATATGACCACTCGTATTAATGTTCATAAAATTAATACTAATTCACCCTAATCGCAATATTATTCGCTTGAGCTGAATTGTTCCCAAATTGTTCAATGAAACGAGCCTCGAAGCGAGATTAACGTTATATATTTTCGTTTGAGCGCTCGATAAGCGGCGAACTTCACGGTTGAGACGAGCGTACCGTCGGATTTCACGGACCAGACGGGTATCGACGGATTTTCACGTCATCGACGGGATATATCGGAGCCGAGTGCGTATATCACGTACGCCCTCAAAAGGGGTGTAACTGTACGATCCGGGATTTGAGCCTTGTTCGCTGTCTAATGTGGGATGCAAAGCCGATTAATGATGTAAGCGTTAATTAGGGCTCGGGAAAATCACCGATGGCGAATGTGCCCGCGGAATTCGTACCCGCGCCCGACTAGGGCTTGCGTAAATCTTTCGGAATTGACGGCCGATCTCTTGGATTTGTGCGCTTACTGGAGAAAATTGAATGGTAAGGCGCTATGACAAATCAAAGGTGAAAAGGGAACGTATTGCAAGGATAAACGAATGCAACTGTGCAGTGAACGTTGTCATTCCTATGGGGTACATTTTATGGGGGGGGGGGGGGGGTGATCCCTTTGGCCGGAAAAAAAAATTGCCGAATTTCATGATTTTTTTAAAAATAAATATTGCTTCACTATTTTTGGGACTCAGGGTATGTTTTATGACTACTGTTAGCTGTTACGTGGTATTTACTTTTATTTTTTTATTAATCTCTAGAAATGGTACAGTCTTCTAAACGGGTGGCGGAGGAGGCAGTATTACGATATCTGTGGCCCCTAATTCTGACCACGCAGTCTTCATATTTTACCCAAAATAAGACTTTTTTCAAGAGTGGTAAAAATCGAAATTCGACCCTTAAGGAGGTGAAACGGAGGTTTCAAAGTTTATATGAGACAACATATTTTTTGGTCAGATTTGCTCGAAACTCGGTATAAATACACTCCAATACAAACAATTACACATGTATTTGTTTGGTATATTTATGCCAACTGAAATAAACACAGTTGAGGGGCTAAAAAAGTACTACTTGACGGTCTACACGCACCAAACACAGAGGAAAACATCTAGAGTTCTATATCAAATCAATTTAGTAAGTTTCAAGTAAATCTGGTAAAAAATATGTTTTCTCTTATCAACGTTAACACTCCCGTTTAACCCCCTTAAAGGTTAAACTTCATAAATTGTTGAAATACGTGTTTAATTATTTGTATTTTGGTGTATTTATGCCAAGTTTCAAGTAAATCTGACCAAAAAATATGTTGTCTCATACAAACTTTTACCCTCCCGTTTAACTCTCTTAAGGGTCCACTTTTAGGAAATGCAGAAATACGTGTTCAATTATTTGTATTGTAGAGTATTTACACCAAGTTCCAAGCAAATCTGTCAAAAAAAATATGATGTCCCATACAAACTTTAAAACCCCTGTATCAACCCCTTAAGGATCGAATTTCGATTTTTACCACTCCTCAAAAAAGTCTTATTTTGGGTAACATATGATGGCTGCGTGGTCAGAATTAGGGGCCACAGATACCGTAATATCCCCATGTTTAACGAAGTTCCAAGCTCCCGTTTATCCCGTTATAAATCGTGTTTCAATGAATTACCTAACTCTTTGAAAATTACTTGTTTTCTAGAATGTTTACGCCGAATTCTAAAGAAATCTACCCAAAAAATACTCCGCCTCATTAAAAATTTAACACCACTGTTTCACCCCCTTAAAAGCCGAATTTCGATTTTTTGTATTCTTGAAAAAAGTCTTGTTTTGGGACAAATATAAAGACTGGATGGCCAAAACTTGGGGCCACAGATATCGTAATATCCCCGCTGTAAGTGCTCTCGCATCGTTAGAAGGGTAAAAAAGGTCGAGTATGTTAAAAGGTAAGGTCCAACAGGTGGTGAGCCATCATCTATGATAGATGCCACCTATCACAATTCTTCCAGATTTCACCTGACAATCAACGCAGAATAACTCCGCTTCGTTTGGAAGTTCAATCTTTCTTTGCGAACATTTCAGAGCTGTAGTAAAATCGATTAAAGACTAAAAAGTAGAAAATAATTTATATGTCAATGTTTTGTTCGTTAACCCTTTTTTTTTCAATGTACTAAATAAAAAGTAGAAAATATGTTTTTCTACCAAGCCGCCTATATGTGACTATAAACAAAAGCTTAGGGCGCTCAAAATTCAGACATATAATCTTTAATTTACATAAACCCGTTAACATATCAACTGTATTTAATTTACTGTGACACAACCTTAGATTCCTTAAATGAAAATCCTGAAACTGCGTATAAACGTGTAATAATAATTTCCCCAATTACTATTCTCTAATTGTGCCAAATTAAATACGGTTAATGAAACTAAATTGATCAAATTTATTAAACTTTTAAAAAGTTGAGCGCCCCAAGCTTTCATTTATAGCCACATAAAGGTGACTTGGTAAAAAAAAATATTTTCTACTTTGTAGTATATTAAATAAAAGCTTGTTAAAAAACATGTACATATAAATTATTTAGCTGTACGTCACGCCAGTTTTTAAAATGCAGTTCAGGAGACCGTGTCATGACATCGCTGTTTATGAAGATTATTTTTGAAAAATTCTATGTTACAGCCAAAAGTAGTAACAAATTATACCTTAAATCTCAAAAATAATGAAGCAATCTTTCCTTAAAAAAAAATCATGAATGTCAGCTATTTTTTTTCGCCCAAAGGTATCTACCCTCTTAAGTCCCAACCGGTAACATAAGCTTATCCAAAGCCTGAAAACCCAACTGTAGAAGTATAGGACCCAAACCACAGATTGATTTTCAATATTCTTTTCTGACAATATTTTCGGGATGACGAGGTCTGCATTTTACACACAGTTAATACATAGTCTTGCCCAGTTTGGATTTTCTTTTCGTTGATAAATATTGATAAACAATCGAGTTATTATTATATAAACGAAAGTGCCGCTGACGCTGCATGGCTAATCGGTACAGGTATTTCTGGCGACTAGGTTCATCTGAAATGAAAAATCGACAAATATACTTTTAGTAAAACAATCAGTACTTCCGTATGACCGGATACTTTTTCGATGTTTCGATAGTTACTAAAATGGCGAGCTGTAGAAAAAAAAAGTTCGTTTTTCATTTACTCTGGAATGAAAGAAAAAAACCGATGGAAGTTTACACTGATCCTACTTGCGTCACTGCTGACAAAACGAGCAAGAACATCCCTATAAGCTGCAGAGCACAACGTATCGCGGTGGTTGCGCAACGCGTATCGCCCGGGTTTATGACGCAATCCGACGACACAACCGGTGTTGTCCCCTTCTTTGTGCGCAATTAAAAAAAATAAATGAAAAAAAACGTCGAGTGGACACACAGGAATGAACAGTAGCGGGAGAGAGGGAGATAGAGTCATGCGACATGGCGATCTTTCGTGATCGTCGTGTCCCATGTAGCTTTTTTACAACAGCCATTATTATGATTTCGTGCCCATAAAAGAACGCACCCAATTACGATCGCGATTAACGAGAGCGGAAGTGAATACAAAAAGATAGGACAATACTTTAATTTTTAATTAGGAAGGCTTTTTAATTATAGAGAAGGCCGTTCCTAAAAGTTGAAGCTCGATGAATTTGAGCGTCGATTTTTTAGGACAAAACACGTCGAGGTTTTTGAAAATCTATAAATTGAAGTTGTCAATGTCGTCGACAGTGTCTATCAGGTAGAAATAAATTGATAAGAGAGATTTTAGGCTAGGAAAAAATGGATAATTTTGATGATTTTTTTTTAGTAAAGTTTTCTTTTCCATTTTTGTGGGTTAAAACTAATCGACTGATTTTGATGGAATTTCGTATAAATCTGTCTCACCTTATTGTCGAAAAGATGACGTGAAATATTTTTGAAAATTGAAAAAAAAGTATTTTTAGATTGCAAAATGTAACCATTTTTTCGGAAAATTCAATCTTTTTGTTTCAAAGCGCACCATTTCGTCCGTTTGGCAGTGTCAATGGAAGCAAAGTCTTCGTTGGTTTTTTTTTTTCAGATCAAGCCGCGATCCGATTAGAAGACCATGTCATTCCTCCCCATTTTCAAAGATGAATGAAAACAATACCATATAGCAGCCAAAAGTAGTAATGAAACATACCCGGAGTCTCAAAAATGGTGAAGGAATCTGTCCGTTTAAAAAAATCACGAAAATCAGCTATTTTTTTCTCGCCTAAAGGTATCTCCCCCTTAAGGGTCTGCATGAGCTTGGGCCCTAAAACACAGGCCAGTTGTCAATATCAAAAAAAATTAGGGTATTGGGATAACGAGGTCGGGATTTTACACACAATTAAGGCGTTACCCCCACTTGTAGCGCAAAAGAAGGCCTTTTTCATGAATTTTTTAAAAGAAAACTACAAAACTTTTTTAATCGATCAATATACCATCTTAAAGAACACATCTTGAAGAACTTTCAGTAATTTTTTTAGTGAAAAATATTACATTGTTTAGTGGCAAATGGCCGTCAATGAAATAATGTTTTTATATACACGGTTTGCGGTGACCAACATTGCGGCGAAGTGGATCATCTGAAGAAAAAAATGCGGCTGGATTTAGTCAAATATAAGTATAAACTAGTCTTTAATCGAAGGATTTTGAAAAATATTCATTTTTCACAAAATGGCGGACAGTCAAAGTTAACGGTTCGATTTTAACGAAAAAAAACGGCCGTTGTTTGGCTATAAAACGGCCATTTTTTTCGAAAAAAAAAATCGAACGATTAAAGACTACATTTTTATGTATTAAATAAGCCTGCAAAATTTCAAGAAGATCGGTTCATTAGTGTTCGAGTAATCTTGGTCACCGACTTCAGAAATGCCATTTTGAGAAAAACGCGTTTAAAGTTTCTCTTTCAACGCTCTTTCAACGCGGATTCTTCTCTTTCAACGCTCATATCTCAGTCAATTTTGTTCGGATCGACTTGAATTTTTCAGGACATATTCTCAGATACTTATACTTCAAAAAAATGCAATAAAAAAAAATCGATTTTTTCAAAATCGCAAGTGGGGGTATCCCCTTAATATATAGCCTTGCCAACTTTGAGTTTTTATTGAAGAATATTGATGGAAGTTATTGATATTTAAACAAAGTGCCGCCGGTACTCAATGGCCGATCGGAGATAAAAAATTGAAACTGTACTTTCAGTATGATAATAAAACTTTCGCACGACCTGATATTTTTTAGAAATTTTGAAAATTACAAAATGGCAAGCTGTGGAAAAAAGTTCAATTTCCGACATAGAAAAACAACTTCAATAATTTGTTATCAACAAATGGATATGACAAAAATGCGACGAATAGATGCAAAAGGAAAAAAAAATCGAAAAACGAAGAAAAAAAAATTACGCATAAAACAAATAATCACAAGCGAATAGAAGTGTTACGAGTGTACTTGATCAATTAATTATTCACCCTCCCGTGCGCATTTATCAGGTCCAATAAAGTTGAGGCACCTGCCGCCTCCAATATGAAAAAAAAAAATCGAACCGTATTGTTCCTTGCTGTAGCATCCCCTACAATATTATCCCAAATAGCAGTGATCCATTATTCTTCTCCTCAATCAGCTTCGGTTTCTCCGTAGGTGCTCCTGTTTGAGATGAAAAACGATCAGATCGAATTGAAAAGAAAAATTGAGAAAAAAAAACGCTGAACGAAGAAGTGAACGGACAGTTAAGAGGGAAGAAGAAGCGAGGAACTTCACGAAGTCGAGGGCGCGAGCAACTTCACAAAGTCGAGGGCGAGTGCAACGATTAGACGTAACGTTGGCAGAAATCTCGTGAGTCTCGCCGCTTTTGTGAAGAGTACCGTGGACCAGCTAAATTCGATGAATGTTCTTTCCTCTTATCTTCATATATATATATACTCATATACAGGGTGTCCCGTTAAAGTAGGCACAATGAAATATCTCGAGTGGTTTGAATTTAGAAAAAAAATGATTTTTACAAAAGTTTCACAGTTTAAAGGCACAAAAATAATGCCCTTCGATATTTTTTTATTTGGTGGCAATTTTCGGGGCTGGGTTGAAATTCCAAACTTTGAAGGATCAGAATGCTCAAAACTCCGAAAGAATTTTACACGAAAGACCAAAACTCCGAAAATCTGAACACCGTCAAAATAATTAGGCTATGGAAGTTTTGAAAGTTTCAAAATATTCAATAAATCGACGAATTATTTCAAGATTTTTTTTGTTATTACCAAGTGATTTTACGTCAGTTTTGAAATTTGTCTAGACAATGTTATACGTTCTACATCATTTACAGTCAACTGTGTAGACTTTCGCTGGCATGATCTTGACGAAACTTGTATTAAACCGTCGGAGTTCGGAATTTCAATCCGGCCCCCGTTAAGATCATGTCAGCGAAAGTCTACACAGTTGGCTGTAAATTATGTAGAACGTATAACATTGTCAAGACAAATAAAAAAATTGACGTAAAATCCCTTCTTAAGGGGTTACCCCCATTTGCGATTTTGAAAAAATCGATTTTTTTTATTGCATTTTTTTGAAGTATAAGTATCTGAGAATATGTCCTGAAAATTTCAAGTCGATCCGAACAAAATTGACTGAGATATGAGCGTTGAAAGAGAAGAATCCGCGTTGAAAGAGCGTTGAAAGGGAAACTTTAAACGCGTTTTTCTCAAAATGGCATTTCTGAAGTCGGTGACCAAGATTACTCGAACACTAATGAACCGATCTTCTTGAAATTTTTCAGGCTTATTTAATACATAAAAATGTAGTCTTTAATCGTTCGATTTCTTTTTTCGAAAAAAATGGCCGTTTTATAGCCAAAAAACGGCCGTTTTTTTCGTTAAAATCGAACCATTAACTTTGACTGTCCACCATTTTGTGAAAAATGAATATTTTTTAAAATCCTTCGATTAAAGACCAGTTTATACTTATATTTGACTAAATCCATCCGCATTTTTTTTTTTCAGATGATCCACTTCGCCGCAATGTTGGTCACCGCAAACCGTGTATATAAAAACATTATTTCATTGACGGCCATTTGCCACTAAACAATGTAATATTTTTCAATAAAAAAATTACTGAAAGTTCTTCAAGATGTGTTCTTTAAGATGGTATATTGATCGATTAAAAAAGTTTTGTAGTTTTCTTTAAAAAAATTCATGACAAAGGCCTTTTTTGCGCTACAAGTGGGGGTAACGCCTTGATAAGAAAAAAATCTTGGAATAATTGGTCGATTTATTGAAATTTTTTTAACTTTCGAAACTTCCACAGTAGAATTTTTTTGACGGTGTTCATATTTTCCGAGTTTTGGTCTTTCGGGTAAAATTCTTTCGGAGTTTTGATCTTCCGGGGTTTATTCTTTCGGAGTTTTGAGTGTTCCGATCATTCAAAGTTCGGAATTCCAACCCGGCCCCATCTTGAATTTCGAAACCTCAAAAATTGGAATTTTAAACAGTCGTAGCATTCACAATTCGGAATTACAACCCGGCCCCCATTTTCAAGGTCTTTTCAAGGTCAACTTGAGTTGTTTAAACGAGAGCCGATATTTTTTATTTCACAATCATTTTTCCACAGCCAAATAGGTAACTTTTGTCTGGAACTGTTTTCTTTGGACTTCAATATTCACCGAAATATTTTATTCTCATTTTTTCAACTTGTATTTGGTCAAACGTACAAAAAATCTTTAAAAATTGAAGTAAAGCCGAAAAAAGCTTCAGACCAAATATACCTACTTCGTGTTAAATGTGATTACGACATGAAAACCCCTGGTTCCCATTTTAAGAAAAAAAAAACTCATGTTGACCTTGAGATAACCTTGAAATTTGTCACCAAGGACAAAACTATCAACGCCATGATTTTTCTTGCTCAACGCCGTGAGACTTTGGTAGGAGGCATTTTTTTCCCAAAATGCATCCCGCTCGAGATATTCGTTGCGCCAAATTAAGCGGTACACCCTGTATACGCGAGAGCTCACACACACATTGTTTTCACCCTTGCGAGAGACCAGGAGGACGAATAAAAAGAACAGAAGGCTGTCGCGTCGCGCGCTTCCTTTTCGAGCCAATAAAAGCGTTGTACGTGAGTCGAGTACCGAGAGGCGCCACAGAGTCGACGCTCACGGAAGAGGAGGAACGCGCAGCCACGCTTCCTCGATATGTTTACCGGGCAAAAGGTCCTCCGCACGTTTTTAATATAACTATATCCGCGAGCTTTGCGCCGCGCAAGGGATGATGACGAGGAGGCTAGAAGAAAAGAGAGAGGGAATACACAAAAGGTGGAGAGAGGGAGAGAGAGAGAGAGAGAGGGAGAGAGAGAGGGAGAGGGAGAGAGAGAGAGAGAGAGAGAGAGAGAGAGAGAGAGAGAGAGAAGGAGGAAAGATAAATACGAAAAGAAAAGGATCCCCTTGAGCGTGGCATGCACTAACAGGGGTAAAAGCACTTCCTTTTTTTCACTCATCTAAGTCCTCCACCCCTCTCCCTCTAGCTCTTCTCGTCCTTTATCTCCTCCAGCTGTTCCGAGCGTTTTATTTTCCCCTCCGCTTCCCTGTGGCATTTCTCACAAGGCGCGCTCACGATCACCTCATAGGGGTAGTTTTCTGGTTGCGGAATCTGCTCGCCAACCCCTGTGCTCCCCACCCTCAGCTTCGCCTGTGCAATCGTGTACCAGTAGCAACCGAAAACGCGTGCATTCCTGAACACACGGAGCCAAGCACCCTCGGCTTATCGGCCTTATCAATTGTACCTGAGTTTTCTCGATCCAGATCCCGTTTGACCCTAGAAAGCAGAGCAGGTTTGGGTTTCCAGCCCGGGTGAATTCTGGACGGAAGATCGGGATCTTCTTCGGGGAAAGACGTCGGGAAAATGCTAAAAATGCATTTGAAACCACTTTTGTGGATTTTTGATAAAAATTGAGAATTTCGGGGGAAAGTAATCGTGAATTTTTGTTCAGCGGGTAAAAATACGTGGAATTGGACTTGGAAAAAAAAATTGAAGTAAAAAAAATGTTCGAACGTTTTTTTTTTTCAATTCGGATTCGATGATCTAGTCCGAGTTTATTTTCTACGTTATCGTTGACCCTTTAAATTGCCCCTTCGTTGATTGAGCTGTGAGCAGTTTTCGATTTTTGGGAGAATTTCAAAGAGGGACCATCGATTTTTGCAAATTTTTTCATACGTACTCCTTTGCCTCCTTTTCGGTCATTTTTCAGGAGGACTTTGCGGGGAGAAAACTATCATCATCGTGGAGTTTTGGTCAAAAGCTCAAAATTATGCTGGGATAATTCGAAAAATACGTTTATCAACACTTTTGATGATTTTTGATAAAAATTGAGGATTCCGGTGGAAATGAATGGTGAATTTTTATTCGGGACGTAAAAATAAGTCAACATGGAGACTTGGAAAAAAAATATTACAAAATATCTACTTGCGTATGGGGAGGTCCTCCATTTTCTGGATGCAGCATGATGGTGGCAGCTGGGAGGGAGGATGTCGAGAGTCTTCCATAGTGATCTGGGTTTGTTTGGCTCTTCCGGGTTTTCTTTTGTTTCGGCGAGGTTGTTGGAGGTTGTTTTTAACAAATACGCCGGAGGTAAGACAAGGGCTGGAGAATGGATTTGTTTGGGTATGGGTACCTGGAGGCTGCAAAGATTCCGAAGCAAAGTCAAGAGGATGGGTTTGTTTGACTTTGGGTACCGCAAGCTTGCAACGGTACCCAAGAAAAAACAAGAACAGGAGAATGGTTTTGTTTGGGTTCGGGTAGCGTGAGCTTGCAAACACATCACTGGAAAAACAAGGCCAGGCGAATGGCTTGGTTTGGGTTTAGATACTACGAGCTTGCAGCGCTTCTGGAGGAAAACAAGGACAGGAGAATAGGAGAACGGGGAAGAGAAGCCCAGGAGGCTAAAAGGTGGATGATAACTCTAGGGCACGAAGTCATGACACGGCGCGGGCACTGTGAGAAAAGCCGATGGTATTTACAACAAACGCCCATGGTAAATGCGAGACTAGTAAAATTCGTTATAGTTTATTGACACCGCAATCATAATATGGTAAACATGACTATAAGCGAAAAGTATAACTAAACATGCAACTTGGGTGGCGTGTTTGACTACCTGTTATCCCCGAAACGATTATTGAACTTTTTTAATCGATCAATATACCATCTTAAAGAACACATCTTGAAGAACTTTCAGTAATTTTTTTATTGAAAAATATTACATTGTTTAGTGGCAAATGGCCGTCGATGAAATAATGTTTTTATATACGCGGTTTGCGGTGACCAACATTGCGGCGAAGTGGGTCATCTGAAAAAAAAATGCGGATGGATTTAGTCAAATATAAGTATAAACCAGTCTTTAATCGAAGGATTTTAAAAAATATTCACTTTTCACAAAATGGCGGACAGTCAAAGTTAATGGTTCGATTTTAACGAAAAAAAACGGCCGTTTTTTGGCTATAAAATGGCCATTTTATTTTCGAAAAAAAAAATCGAACGATTAAAGACTACATTTTTATGTATTAAATAAGCCTGCAAAATTTCAAGAAGATCGGTTCATTAGTGTTCGAGTAATCTTGGTCACCGACTTCAGAAATGCCATTTTGAGAAAAACGCGTTTAAGGGGGGATTGTCTTTTTTTTCGCAAAATTTACCGCTTTTTGGGAATTTTTTTGTGAAGAAAGTATACGACGGAAAACTTCTGAAACTTGGCATATAGTTTTATTGATCTGTTTACTACATACAAAAAAAAATTTAAACAATTTCATCAAAAAATCCGCCTCCCACCCCCCTCGACGCGCGATGGTCCTTTTTTGATGGTGTGCACGATTACAGCCTTCACGTTCATCCTGCACCAAAAACCCAAAAAGCATTTTACTTTAGACACATATAGCTATCGTTCGATGAAGGGAAAAAAATTGACGATTTGGTGACGTTTTGAACTTGAAGTATCGATTTTTCGAAAAAAATTGATCGATTTTTTGTTATAAATAAAAAACTATTAAACGTATTGCTTTTTTGCTTCATCCAACGATAAAAGGATGTCAGCTGAGCATTCTGTCCAAATTTGAAGGCAATCGGTTGAATAGTTTTTGAGAAATCGTGCACACCATCAAAAAAGGACCATCGCGCGTCGAGGGGGGTGGGAGGCGGATTTTTTGATGAAATTGTTTAAAAATTTTGTTGTATGTAGTAAACAGATCAATAAAACTATATGCCAAGTTTCACAAGTTTTCCGTTGTATACTTTCTTCACAAAAAAATTCCCAAAAAGCGGTAAATTTTGCGAAAAAAAAGACAATCCCCCCTTAAAGTTTCAATTTCAGTTTACACGAAGAAAATATTTTTTTTTTTGTAAACTTACATAGAGTCATCTATTCCGGGCCCGTTTTTATAAATTCGAGTCTATTATATGAACGTTGTGTATGCCAGGTATACGACCCTTTTCATCGAACAATGCATTGAAGGTCGGAGGGAGGGTCGAGCGCGCCAGTCGGCAGACTAGCCGGTCGTTTACACAACGGATTCTTCTCTTTCAACGCTCATATCTCAGTCAATTTTGTTCGGATCGACTTGAAATTTTCAGCACATATTCTCACATACTTATACTTCAAAAAAATGCAATAAAAAAAATCGATTTTTTTCAAAATCGCAAGTGGGGTTAACCCCTTAAACTGTGTATAATATCGGCAGATATTTTGTCTTGCGGATATTTTGCCCTGCGGATATTGTGGCATCGGATATTTTGTCATCGGGTCAAAACGCGTGTTACCAAATAAACGTGTATTCGTAAGATTGGTGGTTGCGGTGATTATGCAACTGCTAAAATATCAATAAGCAGTACTATTCTGTTGGCAGTAATGGCTGTAAAATATTATTGTCCCCTCAGGGAAATGTAAAATGTAGTTAAAATATGGTTGAGAACACCGTAGATTTATCTCAGTGTGGGAACCGGATGTTGCCCGGACCCATCAGCAAACTTTTTAGCAACCGGAAGTTCGCGTGATGTTTTTGATTCGTTTTTTTTTTGCCAGAGCTTTCTACTCGTTCTCCCTCTGTCTTATCTCTGTCTGACTCGTTGCATATGAAAGGTCGAACGACGTGCGGAGTTCCGCATCCCGTCGAGACGACGACGACGACTTTTGGATACGGAACAACTCCCCCCTGCTCTCCTGCCCCCTCGTCGGGATGACACGCCGACGTGCGGGGTCGTTGCCAAATGGTTTTTTTTTTCTCCAAATAGCCCGCTCCCCTGGCCGCTCCGTGACGGTGTCTTCAACGCCACTAGACCGAGCGCGGAAAAACGCGCTTGTGAAAGCCCCGACATCACAAGAATCCTGAGATTTGGCGCGAAAAATAAAACCCTTTGCTGTCATCGTTCACCCGGATGGGTATTGTTCCAATTTCCGGCGCAATTCCTTTGCGCCGCGGTAAAGCTTCGCTCTTTTTGCCTGCGGATGACACTCTTAGTCGTGCACCATAGGGATGGTTTTTATTTTTCGATTATTTGCACCGAGGAAAGAGAGACAGGGATAGAGCGATGTGCTTTGAGATCGAAATATCTTAAGATGGCAAAAAACTGGAGATTGACATCCCCTAAAAGCACCGGAAGAGAGAGAGAGAGGAGGGAGAAAGTTCGATTGATTCATCGCATATTTATGAGCCCACCAGACCACATACCAAATGAATCCATCAGCAGATTTGAAACCGTGAACGGTAAAATAATAATAGAAAATTATCAATGAGAGAAAGAGAAAAAGAAGGAGAGAGCTTCTCAGTGATCAATAGATTCGCCCGTTCGATAATGCCCGTGCCAGCAGCCGAATGAAGTATCTATAATGCAAATGAAGGCATGATCAAACAATTATTAAGGCGGGATATACACCTCGATGGTCGAGGTCGAGGATTTAGAAGCTATGAACATTTCGTCGACCGTAGAAGACCTACACTATTGGCCTGGTATCGATGATTCCATGTAAGTTGACAAATTTCACGATTTATTCATTACCAAATTTTCAAACGCGTTTTTCTCAAAACCACGTTTTTCAAATCGGTACCCAAAATTTCTCGAAAACCAATGAACCGATTGCCTTGAGGTTTTTTGTGGTTATTCTATACACCATTATCTAGTACTTGTCATAGGATTTTTTTTCCGTTACTTGGTTTTTCTTTCTATAGGCAAAATAATAACTAATTTTTTGCCCAAAAATCACTATGTTCAAACGTCCGTCATTTCGTCATGAATCGATATTTTCAAAATCGGCTATGACAAGTACTAGATTATAGTATCTAATTTAATAATCTTTTTGGTTTTTTTTTAGATGATTCTTGAAGAAACACCAGTGGGTACGCCAGACGCTCCAAGGATCATACAATATGATTGTATATTTTTGATATTTTTAAATAAAGAAAATTAAACATATTTTTGAATGTATATACTTTTAGATAATGAAAACCCCAATCCGAAATTTCGAATAGTTTTCCTTGAAAAAATTCCCAAAAATGACCTTTTTTCCGGCTTCTAGGTGTATACCTCCTCTTGAGGCGGGATATACTTTTAGACAGAAAGAAAATAAGCGATATTGAGGGTTTTCTTAAACTAAGAAATAATGATTCTACAATTATCAAACTTTAGGTATACTTTAATAGTATATTTAAGTATGCAAAACAATTTTTTTAAATTAATTCATCAACAAAATGGCGGAGCTGTGGCAGAGTGTTACAGCAAGGTCGCCGCGGGAGTTGCGAATCGGCGTGCAGTCTAGCTACCCGTGGACTCTGATTTGCAAAAAAGTTCAAACATTTTATTAGTCAGAACATGTATAGTTTTTATGCGACGGTAATAAAAATTAAGAAAATGCATATTTCCGAAAATGGCACGCATTTACAAAAAAAAAACATTTCGAGTAACATTTCTGTAAAATGTGGATTAAAAAAGTAGTTTATTTTCCAATTTTTCAAAAACAATTTTCCTCAAGTAGAAGGTACCAATATTAACAATATTTCTACGAAGTTTCAACTCAATCGGCTTAATTTATGACACAGGCACAGCGTTGACGGTAACGTTTGAAGTTTTTCGAATTTCGCTTTGATACTTTGGGAAAATATTCCACATATATAATTCTATCGTTTAAAGGGAAAAAATCGATTTTTTCATCGTTGTAAATGTATATCTCGCCTTAAATGCACCACCAAAAGTAAAGCAACCTTGTCAAAACTGAACATTGCAAATCAAAGCAAATACCACGAAATGTTCATAACGAACACAACTAAAACATAGTAACAAATAAGAAGAGAACAAAATTTGTTTATTTTAATAAGAATGATCAGGTAAGGAGATTTCAAGTCGGTTGTGAAGCTGCAAGGAATCATCAGGGACTTGGAAATCAAACGTCATTCCTACCATTACGCATTGTGATTCGTAAATTTCTCCTTCCTGAATATCCACGACTATAGATACCTATATAGTGTAGGCAATAACATATATTTTTATTCATTTTTAATCTTAGATTATTATATAAATATAATATAATATATATATATATATATATATATATATATATATATATATATATGTATATATGCATTTATGTTTAATATATGAATTAAACATAATTGCATATATATGCTATAAAATATAGCATATTTTATGCTATATTATATAGCATAAAATATATAGTATATTTTATATTTTATGCTTATATTTATATACATACACACGATTACAAAAAAATGAATGAACTGTTTGTATACTATATATATATATATATATATATATATATATATATATATATATATATATATATATATATATATATATATATAGTATACAAACAGTATATTCATTTTTTTGTAATTGTGTGTATGTATATAAATATAAGCATAAAATATAAAATATACTATATATGTGCATTTCAAAAAATGTATGTTACATTTATATACATACACACAATGTACTAGCACATCTATCTACAGATTATATGTATTCCTCAGTCTCGGCACATTCTTGGCAGCGTATACTGCGGTTTGGTACTCGTCTCTGTAATACTATGAACAAAATCCTCGGTACGTGGTGGTGGTAAGCTCATCCGGTAATATATGAGTATCCGCGATCGCGATTCCAACGCTCCATTTGCCACTGAGGCTCGTTCGTTTTTACGCATTCTATATATGTATATAGGTGTATATGTATGTACGTATGTATACGTCGTGCGACACAGACGACACACAGAGGAAGCAAGCGAGAAAACGTATATTTCTCGCTCTCTCTGTTTCTTCCTGGCTCTAGCTGTTGGCAAATTACACGTCGCAAAATTCATGAAGAGCAAGAGTGTGAGTTATGCGAACTTACGTGACGTCAGTGCGTAAAAAGCCATCCTGAAAAGTCCGGCTCTGTGTCTTTCGAAACTTCTCGCTCCGTCGCTCTTTCTCCATCCTTGTGTCTCTTTGAATACTTCCCTTTTGCTTGTTCTACTTTTGCTTCTTTCTTTGACTCTTCTCTGTCGTTATTTTTGCCTCTTGTCGTCGTGTTCCTCTCTCTCTCTCTCGTTTCTATTTCTCCCCTCATCGTATTCAATTCTCACATTATTTTTGGTATTATCTTCTCACGACTTTACATCGTCCTGGCATCTGCTTATGTTTGATATTGGAGTATTTTCACTTGCAATAAAGTTTTTAATGGGACATAATAAATCCATTTCTCTCTCTCTCTCTCTTTCAGACACACACACACACACACACACACACACACACACACACACACACACACACACACACACACACACACACACACACACTCGCTCTCTTTCGCTCCTCCCGGATCTATTTATCTCTGCCCACCGCAGACTTGTTCGAGCATCTCTCAGAATACTCCGAGACTCCATGAAAATTCCATTGTAGCTCATCGTCGACGTCGTCACTCGCTGCTGTGCCGCTTGGAACGGCATTTCATCTCTTCAAAGATTATATGCAAGGGTAGAAAAAGAATTCCGACACCCTAGTGAATATGTATATATATACATACGTACTTATATATACATACTTATACTTTTATGTATGTATGTATGTATGTATATATATATATATATATATATATATATATATATATATATATATACACACACACATATATATATAGGGTGTCCTGTTATGAATGGATAATCCTGTATCTGTTGATAGGGCAGATCATGTCATACATCATAAATATGCTGGAATTTCAGTTTCATAAAAGTCCCACGGTTTTCAAATCAAAAGCAAAAGCATACGATTTAAAAAAAAACGCAAAGCCCAAAATTTCGACGATCGTGGAACTTTTACTATACTGAAATCCTACCATATAGTAGGACACGATGTGACCTATTCGCAGTTGCCCGATTATCCATTCATAACAGGACACCCTGTGTACGTATATACAGGGTGTCCCTCTTATCTCTGCCACCCGAAATAACTCGGTAATTATCGATGTCACAAAAAAAACCTTCGAGACAAAAGTTTTACGGTGTGAAGGGGGCCATCAAACGCGACTTTTTTTAAAAGGAATGGTACCTTTTTTATCAACCATCTTGGGGAGCACCTCAAGCCGCATGAAAAACATTAGGGGGTCAAAGTCGTTCAAGGTCATTCAAGGTCACCTATTGAAATATAGTCACCTAATATATAGTCACCTATTGAAATGAAATGCAAATCTAAATATCTCGAATCACTACCAAATATTTGGTAGTGATCCGAGATATTTAGATTTGTGTTTCATTTCAATAGGTGACCTTGAATGACCTTGAACGACTTTACAATACAATACAATACAAGAAATACAAATCTAAATATCTCGGATCACTACCAAATATTTGGTAGTGATCCGAGATATTTAGATTTGTATTTCATTTCAATAGGTGACCTTGAATGACCTTGAACGACTTTGACCCCCTAATGTTTTTTATGCGGCTTAAGGTGCTCCACAAGATGGTTGAAAAAAAATGTGCCATTCCATTTAAAAAAGTAAAGGTGACCTTCACCGTGCGTCAGCGCCTCCACCAAAATAAAAAAAATTGGTCGCATTCGATGGCCTCGTTCACACCGTACAACTTTTGTCTGGAACATTTTTTTGTGACGTCGATAATTACCGAGTTATTTCGGGTAGCAGAGATGAGAGGGACACCCTGTATTGTAAATATACAACCACCCTTCCTTTGAACCCCAAGACTACGCGTACAGCTGCGCTCAAGAGCTACTTGCTCGCTCTTTCTCTCTTTCTCACCAGCGAGTAAACTATTCATGC
The DNA here is from genome assembly GCA_963210295.1 of Ophion ellenae. Taxonomy (NCBI): domain Eukaryota; kingdom Metazoa; phylum Arthropoda; class Insecta; order Hymenoptera; family Ichneumonidae; genus Ophion; species Ophion ellenae. The sequence goes on along the minus strand of OY723396.1, from coordinate 29,950,561 downwards.
TAGTCGGTAGCAAGTAATCCGAAGCTTCGGGATGCGTCGGATTAATTAAGTCTAGGCCACTCATCAATCTTGTCTTCTTTACACGTTCGCTCAGACACTCATCCCATGTTCCGTTCTTACACACAACCTGCTTTCTCATTCTCTCTTTCGCTCTCTCCCCTCCCGTCCCCCGCGTCCCTCGAACGAACGCGGCTTCCTATGCTAAGAGTAAGATTAATGTTGTTCGGCGATAAAAATAGCGAAAATACCAGACGCCCAAGATTCACCCGGGCGCTTATAAATTTCGACGTGAATTTCTTGTATCAAGTGCACCTACGAGGCGTTTTTTAAATGGAACAGGCGTTTCTATTGGCGGCTCTCAATTATGGTGGCGCGGGGCAGGGAGGATAAATGGGATTCGGTCTGGCATTGGTGACGGGATACCTGACACGGCGGGGCTCGATGAGACGGTTCGCGTAATGATTGTGGTTTTGGTGGGCTTGAGGTCCAGTTGAGTCAAATGACGGTTTATGAACCTTTTTTTTCAACGAGCGTCAGGAAAATGCATACGAGGTATAGAATTATTCTGTAGATGCTAATTTTTCATGAAATATATAATTAAAGAGAAACATTATGCATTTTTATATTTTTATTACGTGAATAAGAAAAACTTTCGTGTTACTACGAACTTGAAACAGTAAAACATTATCGATAATTATGGTGAAAAAAACTACATCAGTGAATGTTTTACACAACTCAGAATGAAATTCTGAGTGATTTATAATTATGTCTATTTATATTCATGTCACGAGATTATTTATTATAAGCATTAATTAATATCAAGTATTGCCGAAATACGGCAACTTCGCGGACATTGACGTTGGCAGCAATGCTCTTCATTCGCCAGCCAAGATTCATGAACTTTCATCACACTTTGATGGTTCAATATTGAATATATATGGTTTACGGTGGGCATGATGGGGTATTTTTTTTTTCCAAATGTTCACAAACGTTTAGTTTTCGTTAATCCGTTGTGAGAAATGGTGTATCTCGGTGCTAAACAGTAAAAAAAAATCACAGCACCCGTGGTGTGAACATCTTGTCCATCTAACCGCATGTAAAATTACATACGTTAAACTATTTCTTACCTCCGGTGTTTTGAGATGTAAAATTTTTAAAAAAATCGTAATGACTCCGTATAGTCTGGACAATAACATATACAGGGTGTCCCAGAACTGAATGCGTTCCCTGAGATGGGGGGTTGGGGGTGAAATTCTGAATCAATTATTATAAGTATGTGTAGATCTCAGATCAACCTCTGAATTATTATTAATTTTTAAAGGCGGACCAATCAGGAGCGCCCGATGAGCCGGCGTACGGCGGTGAGCGATACGCGCGTGTAGTGGTGCCTGGCGGGAGCACCGCACCTACAGGCACCACTGCACGCGCTCACCGCTGTACGCCGGCTCGTCGGGCGCACCTGATTGGTCCGTCTTTAAAAATTAATAATAATTCACGGGTTCGTCTGACACCCACACATGCTTATATCAATCGTCTCAGAATTTCACCCCCAACCCTCTATTTCAAGGCACGCATTCAGTTCTGGGACACCCTGTATATTTTTTGATATTTCATCTTGGATTATGGCTAACGCTCCAACTCCCTTAATCACTCGTCATCAACAAACGGATGAACATGTGACAAAATCATCCGGTCATACGATAAAAAATGTTAGAAATTATGCTCTGTCCGAATTCGAAGTGAGGTATGAATATATTTACACTGTTTCATAAAATATGAGTGCCTGAAAAGCGCAAGGGAAACAAACTTGGATCGCAGCGGGGCGGTTCCCTTTAGCGCCGCAGGCGATGCAACTCTTGGCAAAAATCCTTCGAACACGCTCAATTTGTTCATTTTTTCCAAAATCCTCATTACAAATGAAAGTAGAGACCCAAGCCTATAAAACTATGCAATAATAACAAAAAACATTATCAAACTTCCACCCTCATGCCCTCAATTATGCCTACGGCATATTTATTTATCAATTCTGATCACCCAAATTCCCCACCTGTTTTTTTAATTCTAAAATATCTTCAACATCCTCAAGAACAAAGTGACCAACCGTACGTGATGTCGACAACGATCTTGGTACCCAATCCTTGATACGAAGCAACCGAAAAATCCTGTTTTACTTTTCCACCGAAGGGCAAATCCGCCAAACGTTTTTCGCTCCCAAACTTTCCGCTCGAGCTTCGCGGCAGACTCTCTTCTCGGTCTTTTTCGTTCTGCCTCGTCGCCACGGAAGAGCCGCGGGACCACGATGAAAGAGTACGCGCGGTTTGTGTGTTCAGGCCTCGCTTCCGACTTGACGTGTACGAATCGAGGCCAATAAAACATCGGAACTGAAAGAAAGTAGGCACCAAGGATAGAGCTTGATGGGTCGCGTGGCATGTCTCCGGGCAATAATCACACGAGACAACGCGGTACATCAGCCTCTCCATCGGGGTGTGGAACACCCGGCGACCCCGGGGGAGGCTTTTACAGGTTGTGAGGCTGACAGCGGGAATGGGGCAGAAAAAAGAGAGAGAGAGAGAGAGAGAGAGAGAGAGAGAGAGAGAGAGAGAAAGGGAGTGAGAGGGAGTGAGATTGATTCCTTCCATGATTCTCGAGGGACACGACAGCCACCCCTAAGCCTCGAGACTCTTATAGAGATAAGAATGGCTGTAAAATTGTTCTAGGTCTCTCTCTCTCTCTCTCTCTCTCTCTCTCTATGTATATATATATATAAATATATATATATATATATATATATATGTACATGTATGTATATATATATGTATATGTATATGTGTATATATATATATATATATATATAATAAGAAAAAAAAACTAAATGAAACAACAAATTGATGTGCAAAGTAAAACTCGTTATAAAACATAATTTAATTTCGATTTATATTCAGTTTCACTTTGTATTTCATTTTAATGTTGGATTTCGTTTTCTGTTCAATTGATATTTTTGTTATTACATTTTATTTTGGATCATATCGTATGTTATATTGTTCATTTTTCTTTTTACATTCAACTCTTACTTCTTCAGTTTCTTTTTTTTATCAGTTTCATATCGAATCCTTATTTTTTCTAATTTCTGTTTATTTGCTGATTAACCCTCCGTGGTCACACTGGGCAAAATTCATCCGGCCAAGTTTCAAATGGTTGCTGTCTAAAAACGATCAGTCCGATCGGGATTGAAAAAAATACTAGATAACACTTTGAGCATTCTATAACATGTGCGAAAAGTCGGTGTGTCAAAATTCAAATGACATGTTTTTAAAAAATCACGAACAGGTCAATTTGTCAAAAAATACACCTTTTCACTAAAAAAATCATAACTTTCTGAACTTTCGATATTTTCAAGTAAAATTGGAACAGGACACTCGTCAGACATGGTGCTTCTAGGGAATAAATCGTGGCACGGTGGCACTTTGAACCCTCGCCTCCTGGAGGGCCGACCTTTAATGGAAACTAGGACCCATAGATATTTAGATCCAAAGTTAGGTCTGGGTAAAATTTACCCACAGTGACCAACGAGGGTCAATATCGAACGTTTATTTCTTTACATTTCTCTTGATACTTTTCATATGTCATTCTTAACTTAATATTTGCCTGAGAAGTTTGCTGGGGCAAAGTGAATATCCTCAATCAATCTATAAATCTCCCTCCCCCCTCACTCTCTCACTTTCTCTGTCTCCCTCCCTCCCTCCCTCTATATATATATATATATATATATATATATATATATATTATAAGGAAAAAAAGAAATGTAACAACAATTTGAAATACCAAGTAAAACTCGTTATAAACAATAATTTCATCTTTATTTACATCGAGCTTCACTTTGAATTTCAATTTGATGTTTTATTTCGTTTTTTTTTTAATTTATATTTTTGTTATTTTATTTTGTATCTTGTCGCATCTTACATTGTTGATTTTTGTTTTTATACCGAATCCTTGTTTCTTCAATTTCTTTTCATTTGCTGTTTAATATCGAATGTTCATGTTTTTAAATTCCTATTGGTACTTTTTTCATATTTCATTCGCAACTTTATATTTGCCTGAGAGGTTTGCTAGGTTATAATAAATATAATCAATCAATCGATAAATCTCCTTCTCTCTCTCTCTCTCTCTCTCTCTCTCTCTCCTCTCTCTCTCTCTCTGCGAGAAATTATCTGGACCCTTCAATGACTCTCCACTAATTTTTCCACCTCATCAAATGCTGTCGTAATTCCCAATCAGACCAAGCAGCGTTGTTTTTTGTAGCCAATTAATTAACACTTCATGAATTACTACTTGAAATCGGGACGTCAGGATTGTATTGCTTGCGTGCCCAATTTTGATAGATAAATATGTGGATATGAAGTGTATTAAAGAAAAGAATTCGCAGATCGACCAAATTCGTCGTGTGAAAAATAATTTAAAAAAACGTTTCGTTTCTTTTTTAATTGTGCGAAACCGTGCGAAAAATAATTTTAAAAAACATCCCTTAATTCGAAGACGCGACCACGGTCATCCGGTAGTTGGTGCGCGCAGAGCCGCGTTAAGGGTCGAAGAGGAGGATTTCCGTGATCCGGAAGTTACGGAGATACAGCCGGGGTCGAACGGAACGTTGAATATTCACGGATTTCCGGGCGAACGAATC
>OY723396.1:29935883-29940883 GCA_963210295.1 Ophion ellenae | reverse complement strand
ACTTGTGGAATTTCTGAGCGACACACTAATCTAAATGATATAGTGCATTGCATTTTTCAAACCATAGAATGTATTAATTGACATTATCGCATTATAGAAAACAGTTCAATTTTGGAAAAATCAAGTCTAAAATGTTTCAATTTAGAACAAAAATATCGAACGAAAAATCTTACCACGATAGGTCTTGCGGCAAAAAACGCTAAATTTATCATATTTGTTTACGAACAAAAAATGTTCAATCAAAAAGAGCGAAAATTGAAAGATTGGTGTTTCTTTAAAAAATGTAAAAAAATATATCGTAGATGGCGAAATTTTTTTTTTTTCGTAAAGCACATTGCAAAACAAAAAACTCACAGATCATATTTGGTCAATTTGTTTGGAAAGTTGTGAGCATTTGAAAGAAAAACGTCGATTTTTTTCAAAAATTCACGACATATTTGCAATTAGGTAAAAAAATTGAAAAAAAAACACCCAAGCGTTTTAAAAGAAAACAATGACATATTTGAATTTCAGCCAAATCAAAAGAGGTCGGGTCCAAACGAGCTCAATTTGGCGTGGCATGCCCCATCTATATATAGTTCCCCCTTTTTATTCTTATATTATATTACGATTGTTGTTGTCATAGCTATTGTTTCTCCGAATGCTGATTTTTATTGATGTTGTTGTTGCAAGTATTTCTGTTGTTGTTATTATTCGTCCTATTGTCATCATGACTATAATTATGATTATAGTCATGATAATGACTATAATCATAATTATATATTATATAATTATTATCGTTGTGTTTATTATTATTTTGACTATTATTATCGTTATTGCTCTTGTGGCTGGATTCGCTATTGTTTTTGGTACGTTGTGATGATCAAAGATTCTCCAATGGCTATCATACGGCCGGCAATAATGGTACATACGATGGGCAATCGTTTCGCAATTATCGTTACGTTGAAATAAAGGACGATAATTAAACGCTACTCTAATTGGTTCTCTCTCTCTCTCTCTCGCTCTCTCTCTCTCTCTCTCTTTCTCTCCGGAGGAAGCGAAGGGAGGATTAAATCGATTGATTGGAGTACAGTCAGGCGAAACGAATGCACTCATAGCTCAGTCGTTTGCAAATTGGAAGCATAATATTCTTTAATCATTGATGGGCGCGGGGCTGCGATGAGACTCATCCCGGCTATCGCTCCGCCCCGCGGGTGGTGCAAAAGCCCCCCCCCCCTGATGGCATAACAGCAGGCTCGTGCAACTGCTGGTGTTATCTCTCTCTCTCTCTCTCTCTCTCTCTCTCTCTCTCTCTCCCTCCCACCCTCCCTCTCGCTCGCGCGTACCCCGTAGCCGAGTTCATCTCCTCCCACGCTTTACCACGCACTTCCATAACTTTTCGATGCATACTCGTTCGATCGCGCGTGCTCGCACGTCTGCTATCCTGCCGCCGCATGATAACAATGAGTACTGTCGTATCCGCCCGCATTATCGTCAATCACGAATCCAACACGACTGCGACGCGCGTGAAAAAAAAGGGTTGATGGGAAAAAAATCGATGTTTTTTTTCGCCCCACAATTGATACATATTCTTGCCAAATTATAGTATTTTAATTTATTGTCGGGAAATATTGATAAGCAATGAAGTTTTTGTTCCGAAAAAGTGCCACCAATATTGCATGGCCAATCGGGGCAGGTGCTTTGGCAACTAGGATCATCTGAAATGAAGAAAAAAAAATGTACTTTTAGTATAATGAATAGTTTGTCCAGATACTTTTTTGAACACTTTGGCTATCACGAAAATGGAAAATTGTAGGAAGGAGGTTCGATCGACGAACACAAAAAAAAACTTATTAATTTGGCACTGACGAATGTATTTGAAGTGAATCAGACGCGTAGATTTTGTGATGCAGCTTACCTATACTATTTCATAAAACATAATATCGAGAAAAACGCACATAAAAAAAGGATTAGGGAGGTCGGAGCGGTCCAATTGAGTCAAATTACGGTTTATGCATTTTTCTTTTTTCGACGAAGCTTGAAAAATTGTTCACGAGGTATAGATTCATTATGTAGATGCTAATTTTTCATAAAATATATAATTAAAGAGCGAAAGTATGCATTTTTATATTGTTATTGCGTGAATGAGAAAAACTTTTGTATTACTACCAATTTGAAAAAGTATAACATTATCGATGATTGTTATGAAAAAACTGGGTTTGTGCATATTTTATACAATTCAGAATGAAATTCTGAGTCTTTTATAATTATGCATATTTATATTACGAGATTATGTATTATTACTATTAATTAATATTAAGTGTTGCCGAAATACGGCAACTTCGCGGACATTGAGGTTAGCAGCAATGCTCTCCATTCGCCAGCGAAGATTCGTGATTGTTTAAGAAACCTCGATGGTTCAATATTGAATGCCCATGGTTTACGATGGGCAATATGGGGGTTTCTTTTTCGAGATGTTTACAAAGGTTAATATTGCGTTAATCCGTTGTTAGAAATGGTTTATCTTGGTGCTGAATATCCAACAAAATTACATTACCCGTAGCGTGAACGTTTTGTCCGTCTAACCGCACGCAAATGTCATACATTAAACTATTTTTTAACTCTGGTGTTTTGTGGTAAGAGAATTTTAAAAAATTCGTAAAGCCCCAGTATAATCTAGACAATAACATATATAATTTGCAAATTTAATCTTGGTTGTGGCTAACGCTTCGACCTCCTTAATCGCAACGGGGCGATTTGCCGTAGCTCAGCAGGTCATCTGACCCTGCACGACAATCACAATATCTTCGCAGCAAATAAAAGTTGAGGCCCTAGAGTTCATAACTATGCAATAATACAATCGTATTTACGAAATTGTAAACTTATGTAGACCCCGTAATTCATAAAAGCGACGTGCGGGAAAACTTTTGAATGGACTGAACGCACACACACACACTCATATATATATATATATATATATATATATATTGCTCGAAAGGTGGAAACGTCGAGACGTCGTTTAATTAAGGGGGCTCCACGGCAAAAAGTTAAGAAGGCGGTTCGAGAGGGTAGTTATATAAGACTTTGCTCTCCCTTGCGGTCTTGGGCCTGCTCATGAAAAGAATACTCGCGACCCTTCGATCGCTATGGGTCTATATAGGTACGAATTGTGCGGGTCTTGTTAGCTGACGAATGCCTCGAGGGCTTGCGTTGCGCCGACGAGGGAGAGAGACACGGAGAGAGAGAGAGAGAGAGAGAGAGAGAGAGAGAGAGAGAGAGAGAGAGCCACAGAGTGTTTCTAACGACCCCGATAGTTTTACAGAACGATCGTAGGCTTGGCCGTTGCTGCGGCGCACAATCTACGGTGTTGGGATACCCGGCGAACAGCGGGGTGAAATATAAAGCTAGTGAGTGTGATCGCGAAGTCCGTACACGTACTCATTATAGCTACAACTTTGATCACTCGTCGGCAATACGAAATTAAGGTGATTCGCGGGTGTGTAGTCGGCAGCGGCGCGGACTGCAGGAGCGGGGGGGGGGGGGGGGAGTCAGGATTTTCCTCAAACGAGATTTCACTTTTTTAAATATGCATCTCCGCATTAAAATTTCATTTCAATTTGTGAACTCCCGTAAAAGAATTTCAGATTGCACGCGGGTTTCTTTTTGTTATGAATGTTTTCAGTCTGTTTGTCATTTTTGTCCTTTTTTTACTTTATTATTCTATGTGATTTTATATTCCAAGTGGTAACAAAATTCCGCATCAACAAAACTTCGTGAAAAAATAAACAAATATTGGGCGATATGGCGATCAGGGGCCGGGTTGAAATTCCGAACTTTGAATGCTCCGACGGTTTAAAATTCCGAATTTTAATGTTCCGACATTCAAGATAGAGCCGGGTTGAAGTTCCGAATTTTGAATGGTCAGAACGCTCAAAACTTCGACAGAATTTTACACGAAAGACCAAAACGCCGAAAATCTCAACACCGTCAAAATAATTCGGCTATGGAAGTTTTCAAAGTTTCATCATTTTCAATATATCAACGAATTGTTTCAAAATTTGTTTTTCATTAAGAAATGATTTTACCTCAGTTTTGAAATTTATCTGGACAATGTTATGCGTTCTTCATCATTTGCAGTCAACAGTGTGGACTTTCGCTGGCATGATCTTGACATGAGGGCCGGGTTGAAATTCCGAACTTTGAATGCGCCAACGGTTTAAAATTCCTAATTTTAGTGTTCCGAAATTATACGATTGGTCAAGACTATGCCAGCGAAAGTCTACACAGTTGTCTGTAAATTATGTAGAACGTATAACATTGTCTGGACAAATTTTAAAATTGACGTAAAAGCACTTCTTAATAAAAAAAAATTCTTTAAATTATTCATCGATTTATTGAAAATTTTGAAACTTTTAAAACTTCCATAGCCAAATTATTTTGACGGTGTTCAGATTTTCGGAGTTTTGGTCTTTCGTGTAAAATTGTTTCGAAGTTTTGATCTTTTGGAGTAGTATATTTTCGGAGTTTTCAGCGTTCTGATCATTCAAAGTTCGGAATTTCAACCCGGCCCCGTCGATCAGTATAACAAATGTGTAAATGTGCAGACGTGCAAAAGTTCACAATTTCCTCCCACCCAGCCATGTACGTATTCGTGTAACCATATGTGTATGCGTGTAAGGATGTGTATATATATTAATGTAAATAATATTAAATATGTTATATATTATATTACGTACATACACACACACACACATGTATATATACATATATATAATTTCATTGAAAATGATCAAATTTAATGGTATTAATAATATAATAATAATTATAAAAATATGCTCTGTGACCCACATAAAAATTATGGAGCCTGCCGAACGTCGCAAAAAAAGATCCGCACACAACGGACTTTGAAAAGGCTTCGTCAACTCGTTTCTCAGATGGGGCACGAAATTTAATATTCGTAATTACGGAAAGAAGGGCCGGGCTTCCTCGAGACGAAGGCACACGAATGTGACGAGGGCAAA
>OY723396.1:29715883-29933383 GCA_963210295.1 Ophion ellenae | reverse complement strand
TATTGTCTAAAACGTGACGCTAAGTGTTTTTGAAATTAAAAAAAAAGGATTTTTTATTGCAAAATGTAGCCATTTTTCGGGAAATTCAGTCATTCAGTTTCAAAACCTACCATTTCATCGATTTTCAACATTTCTCACTTTTTTGTTCATGTTCTGCGTATGACTGTTAATGAATGAAAAATGTTCGTTGGTTTTTTCCAGATTAATACCGCCGACGCTATGTGTCACGCCGTATGACAACATCCGACGCAACCCGTTCGGAAGACCGTGTCATACCTTCGCTATTTTTAAAGATTGATTAAAAAATTGAAAAATACCTTGTCACAGCCGAAACAGTAATAAAATATACCCTAAGTCTCAAAAATGGTGAAGAAATATTTCCTTAAAAAAATAAAGAAAATCAGCAGTTTTTTCCTCGCCTAACGGTATCTCCCCCCTTAATACAGATGGACACGATTAATAAGATAATACAATCGATGCGAATCAGATTGCAAGCGTACTTTGAAAGTGGTGACCGTCGCTTTGAGCACATTTTGTAGCAGCAAGTGTTTGCACTGTGTTTTTAAACTATTTGAGGCTAAAAATATTGAAATTGCGGTTTTATCGATTCTTCACGCTGAATCTCGATCGACCATCTCAAAATTTAAGGTGTAAATTTATTTTAAGTTCCTTGAGAAAATTCTGAGGAAAAAAATGGTGGTACCATTTTAAAAAATGGAAGTAATCTTGGAATTTCCGAAGCGTCGCCACCTGGATGAATCTTGTAGCCACAACTCGATGACCCCGTTTGAACTGTGCAACTATTGTAGGAAAAATTGTCTCCCAGTCAGGTCAGAAAATATATAAATATTCCACTGCTAACTATGGTTGCCTTATCCGGTATATATGTATAAGGGTGTCTCAAAATGTCCTCACATTTTAATTGATTAACAAAACGTATTATTTATTTGAGAAGTAAGAATATTTTAATTTTAAGGTATTTAAAATATCACTTATCCACAAACCATTCCAAAGCTCAAGGAAGCAGTTAGATGCACCATTAAAGAAATCAGTCCGCAATTATGCCAAAATGTTATTGAAAATTCTATCAAAAGAATGAACGTCTGCAAACAGGGATGAGGCGGCTATTTTTCGGATATTGTGTTCCACACATAATGTTTTTTTTCCTTATATTAAAATAAAAATATTCGTACTTTTTAGATAAATGATACGTTTTAATAATAAATTAAAATGTCAGGTCATATATATATATATATATATATATATATATATATATATATATATATATATATATATATATATATATACCGGGTGCGGTAACCGCGAATATATGTATATATATGCGCGGATTGACGCGAATCGCGCTGCGAGCTTTGCGCAGTCCCCATAGGACGATCCGTAATCGAACAGCGCGCGCGTCATTGGCCATTCGATATATTTTCTCTGCATACGCGTTATTCGTGCGATATGATCAAATCTGCGAAAAATGTGGTCGCGTCGCCATGTATAGCCCGTGACTAGAATTGCGACCGATGTGTGCCCGCGCACACAGACAGGGTGCGTGGGCACGAATGGTCGCAATCATGTTCGTACATAAATTCACACCTATTATGTATGCATATATATATATATATATATATATATATATATATATATATATATATATATATATATATATCTACCGGGTGATTCATATGATATAATTTATATAACAGGACAATGCAAAAATTTTACGCATTATTTTAAAATCGCATTTAAAAAAATGTGCAGCTGAGAGGGACATACCTTTAGGCTAGGACGAAATTTGCTGATTTTCATGATGTTTTTTTAAAGGAAGATTTCTTTACCATTTTTGCGGCTGAGGGTATGTTTTATGACTACTTTTGGCTGTTACAGGATATTTTTTAATTTATTAATCGTTAAAAATGCTGAAGGTATGACACGGTCTGCTAAACTGTATTTTCAAAACTGGCGTGACGTATAGCTAAAAAACTAATTGACCGATTCTGATTAAATTTGGTATAAATCTTTCTAACATCATTGTCCGAAACACAACCCTACATGTTTTTGAAAATTGTAAAAAGTCTGTTTTTATAACAAAATGTAGCCATTTTTTCGAAATATTCAATCTATTTGTTTCAAAGCATACCATTTAATCGATATTCGACATTTCTCACTTTTTCTTGGTTCATATTCTGCGTATGAGTGTTAACGAAAGAAAAATTTTCGTTGATTTTTTTCAGATTAATCCCGCCGTCGCTATGTGTCACACCGTATGACAACATCCGCCGCAACCCGTTTAAAAAACCCTACCATACCTCTGCCATTTTTTTAACGTTGATAACAAATATACCATGTAACAGCAAAAAGGAGTAATAAAACATACCCTAAGTCTCAAAAAGAGACGAGGAATTTTTTCAACGCGTTATTCAATGAGAATCACTATTGCAATCCAAGAATAATGTTTATGCACGTTCAACACCCGCTTAGACGCGAATTCTCGTCATGCTAGCTTTTTCGTAACCCAAAGTTATCTCAATGTTACACTATTTCATTGGTTTCGTTGTAGGAAGAAGTGAGTGGAAGAGGTTCTTCAAAAAAATAGGCGTTTCCAATTAAAAAGGGGGAGATGGCGGTGAAGCTTGTTTGACGGCGCCTCATTGACGAGAAAACTCCTGCCACCGAAATCTAGATCTCGAATTTCGTTGCGGTTTATTTTTTTACTCTCAAATGAATATCTACAGGAATATTTGAGTGTCCAATTTCCAGTGACTCACCCGCTATATATATATATATATATATATATATATATATATATATATATATATATATATATATATATATATATATATATATATATATATAAATGTAGACCTGGAATGAGACTGAATATTCGTGACAAGGAACGCCACCTCGACGTGCCATAAATTTCGTGAAACATAAATCCAATACGATCTACGAATGGTAAGGGTGTTGACAGGGCTTTGCCCGTAGGGGTGAAGGGATCAAGGAGAGGGGCAGCCGGAAAGGGTTGCATTGCGAGAAACATTTTTAAAACCTTCTCTCCTCACACGAGTTTCGCAACAACGATGTCGACGTCGACGACGACGACGACGTGAAAACACAAACCCACCTTTCATGTACACGCAAGCATCCCGAGAGCTCGACACCCTATTTATATATATACAGAGTAACATCCCTTTCCTTTCTCCGGTTAATCTCCCATATTTTTCTCGTTCGTCCAATGGCTCTGTTTTTCGCCCTGTTTTGTTTTCCATTCGTCTTCTTTTTCTTCCTTCTTCTCCATTTTTCGCTATCTCCTCATTCTCGTATCAGACGCGGCGGCGCATTTTCCTCTCGTGCATCTTCATAAATTGACGGTTAGCTTTGCATAGCACTCGCTTGCTCGCTATACTACATGGAGTACAAAGCAAGGGTGCGAGAGTTTCTATGGAAAAGGCGACGCACGCCAATTCGAAAAGTAATCGATACTGTCATCATTATTATTCTTTATTATTACGGTAATCATCATTATTGTTTATCGTCATTTTGTTTTTTTTTATCGTGGTAAAAAAGGGGAAAAAACTTCTAAAGACCATGGGCGTCTCCACTGCGCCAGAGGCAAGGAGTTGCCTCTTAAAACCCGGAGCAGCGTCGTCACCCGTGTGCCGAACTCTCATCTCCTATCATTAGGTCGGAGGGGGGCATCCCTCTTGGCCAGGGTTTTCACGAGATGCATCACGGCTAAACCGTGAACCCCACCTCCCCTGGCAAAAAAATCGAAATTTCGTGGTCAGGACGGGCGAACCACTTCTGTCCGACGACCGGCCGTGGACTGCGTTAGCATTACTTCCGGCCGGACATCCTGTCCATGTCCTCTTGTCTGATCGTATCGTCTCATCGTGGTATTAGCTCCTGTGTGCTGGCCCTTCTTATTCGCTCAGTCACCCAAGCATCCGTCTGCATTCTTTCTCCTAAGGACAATGTCTACGAAGGTGGACACGAGGATCCACCGTTCGCTGTCCTGGGTCATCACGCCAACGATATTGTCTAGCGTGATTTATCCAACTGTCGCCTCTAGTCAGCGTTTCGTCTCGGTCCTACGGTCACATGTAAAAAATGTGTGTTCCGCGTCGTCTCAGCCGTGTCCGCAGTATTTGCAGTCTGCAGTCCGTACCCTTTCCAAGTTGTGTAGGTATCGTCTAAAGTATCCGTGTCCGGTCAGGAACTGCGTGAGAATTTACCTCCCGGCAGCTCCTTCCGATCCACGGTTTCAGTTCCGGTATCAGTCGTTTTGTCCACGTCCCAGACTTCTAGTTTGTCCATTTGGTCCGCCATTTTCGTATCGTCGTCTCCCGTTCCCTTCTTGCCGCATCTGTCCGTCCCGTCTGTGCACTCCGAAGGTAGATTCTCCTTCGCTCAAAAGCTAGGAGGTCCACCGGGATCACGCCCGCTACGACCAGAACTGCCCCTGCCGAGACGGTCCTGTAGGCGCACGTGATCCTGCGCGTACCTTGTCTGTGTACCATCTTCATTGCGTGTCTGTATTTAGCTACGCGGAGTGCTTCCCCCCATATCTCGGCGCCGTATAGAAGGATCGAGTGGGTCATCGACATGTGTAGCCAACGTTTACTCGGTCTTGGTCCTATAGTATTTGCCATCAGGCGGCTGAGAGATTTTACCCTCTTCGCCGCCCTCTCGACTGTCCGTCTTATGTGAGGCCAGAAAGTCATCTTCGTATACAGAGTTTGATTTCGTTTCTGCTCTCCATCATCTCTGTCCCGACATTCATCGGTATTATCGTCGGTATTCTCTTTCTCGTCAGAAGCATAAGTTATGCCTTGGCTGTGGCCAGTCGGAGTCCGTGTTCCGTCATCCATCCGTCCACTCGCTTCCTCACTTGGTAAAGTCGTAGCTAGGCCAGAGACGGATCGCATTCGACGATCACAGCTGCTACGTCGTCGGCGTAAGCAACCAAGAAAGTTTCCGGCGGCATCTCCTGCCGCAGCAAACTGTCGTATACTCCATTCCAGAAGTCCGGTCCGAGAGTTGATCCCTGGGCGATTCCCGCCGTGATTGTCCGAGTTTCTCGTCCGTCCCTCGTTTCGTACGTAATACGTCTGTTTCGTAAGTAGTCGCTCAGCACTCGGAGTAGGTACGCAGGACCCCGAAAACGCCTCTCAGCACTTTCAGGATGTCGGCCCACCTCGCCGTCTTGAAGGCGTTCTGTACGTCCAGTGTCGCCAGTACCACCATTGAGCGAGCTCCATGGCAGTACTATTGGGTCCGTTGGGAGGTGATCACGACATCTTGGATTGCTCCAATTGTCGATCGTCCCTTCCTAAAGCCGTATTGTCTGTCGCATAATCCTCCAGCGGCTGCGATTGCGTCCGTGAGTCTGGGTCTTATCAGTTGTTCGTACAGTTTTCCTGTCGTGTCGAGTAAGCTCAGCGGGTGGTAGGCCGATGGCGCCATCTTCCACCGCTCACCGAACGTGCCTGTCGTCAAGCACGTGTTGTACATGTCGAGGAGGACCCGCGGCCTCAGGTTGCCCGTCAGCCGCAGAATCTCCCCCGGAATACCGTCCGGTCCTGGGGCCTTTCCGACCTTCATCAATGCGGCCGTTCTCGCGAGCTCCTCCTCGGAAAAGTCTCCGTTCTCGTCTCGTGCGTTGAAAAAAGTCCGTCGGTGATCGTCCGTGTCGATGGAGGGTCCATCGCGCCGGTCGGCGTCCGAGCCCCGAGTCTACCGGTTACTAGCCTGCAGCCGGTGCCGCATGGGTCCCGATCCACCTCATCGCACAGTTCCCTCCAAAGTTTCCGTTTTGTGTCCTTGATCGTCGTCGTCAGTTTTTTCCGTGCCGTCCTATCTGCCGAGCTGTTCTCTGCGTCTCTGCTTCGGGTCCCCCCACGCCCGAGTGAGTTTCTTCCTACGGGCGAAGCAAGCCCTCCACAGTTCCGCGATTTCGTCCGTCCATCAGTATTGTTGTTGTCGGTTTCGTCCGTAGCGTTTCTGTGGCATCGTGTCCTTGCAGAGCCGCTGGACGAGTTTCCTCGTCTCGGCGATCAGTCATTCGGCGCTTTGCCGTCCAGTCAGTCCGTCGGGAACGTTACCCTTTGGAGCTACTGCTGCCATCAGCTCTTCGGAGAATCTCGATCAGTCGTTCGGCGCTTTGCCGTCCAGTCAGTCCGTCGGGAACGTTACCCTTTGGAGCTGCTGCTGCCATCGGCTCTTCGGAGAATCTGTCCCTGTCGAGTCTTTTCAGGTTCCACCGTGGTGGCGGTGTACTCCGTCAGGATCGAGTTGTTGTATCGCCCCCCATTTCAAAGGCTATGTACTGGTGGTCGCTGGCATTGTAGCCCTTGACCACCCGCCAGCACCTTATCTGTAAGAGGGTTCCGTCCGACGTCAGCGTCACGTCGGGAAAGGAGTCCCCAAAGCTCGGTCTTTTGTATGTTGGCGTGTTTCTCGTATTGGCCACTGCCAGGTCCAGCCTCGCGGCCGTCTCCAGCAGGAGCCGTCCCCGTTTGTTCGTCGTGGTCATTCGCCACTCGATCGCTCTGGGGTTAAAGTCGCCTACAATGACTATGGGCCCTTGCATAAGCCGTAGCTCACCCCCAAGGGAAGACACCCGCTCCCCGAATTCCTCGACGGTGCAGTTTGGTGTTAAGTACACGCTGACATACGTCAAAGCCCCTACCGTTGCTCAGACGAAGTCGTCTGCCACCCCGCGAGAAGATATTCGGGAAGCGGCATCCCCTCTGACCCAGATGGCGGCGGTGCCCCTGGTGTTGGAGAGCCACGTCGGCGTTGTCTCATCTCGGTATTGTTCGGATAGTATCAGTATCGTCGCGTCAAGTTCGTCAGCTATTTGCAGTAACAGTAGCTGTGCCGTCTGACTTCGGTTCAGGTTTCCCTGGAGGACCTTCGTTACGTCTTGGTCTTGTTCCTGCTCTCTTGCAGTGCGGCCCTGGAGACAGTGCACGAACCGATGCCCGGCCGATGCGCCACCTCCAGTTTTTTGGTCTTGGTGCACAGGAAGCAGGCTGGTCGGTTTTGGCACGTCTTGCCGACGTGGCCCCCGCCACCGCACTTCCAGCAGCAGTTCGTCCTGTCTGGTCCCTTGCAGTTCCGTCTCGTGTGTCCGTAGCCAAGGCACCGGTAGCACCTTGGTACTGTCGTCCTGAGCCGGATACGGCAATTGACCCACCCTATCATAAGTCGCTGTCGTTTCAGTAAGTGCATGGCTCTCTGGGACTCTCGCTCGCATACTGCCATGTACTGTCCGGATCTGTTGGGGCCGAAGATGTGCACCTTCGGGTCCCGTTTCTTGTTTGCGGCTCGCCGCGACCTCCTTGGGAGTCGTCACGCGGTCCAGGTCCATGATCTCCACCAATGGACTGGGAATCATGGCCCGGATGCGCCCCTCCTGACCGATTGCCCTCTGGAGTGAGCGCTGGAAGTTTTGGCTCTCCTCGCGTCCCGACTGCAGTTTAAACAGCAGTCCTCCGTCCTTTGTGTTGCGGTGGCCCCTCACCGTCACGTTGTCCGTCGCGGGGTCTACCTTCGTCTTGACCTGTCGCAGTAATTCTGCGTAGGTCATGCCGTGTTGTGGTTTGACAAGGATGGCCGTCCCTCGAGGCATGGGGCGCGGTCTGTCCTGCCTGTCTACTTTATTGTCCTCGTTCATCTGCTTGTTCTGTTCTGTTTTTTTGTTTTTTCTTCCGGTTCTTTTTGCTCGTTGATAATTGCCAGCTGCCCTCTGGCGGTTGCGTGTCGTCAGTCATCGACGGTCTTTTCACCGGCTGTTGGGGAGGGCTGGCATCAGACTCGTCACGTTTTCGTTTTGGCGTTGGGTTCGGTTTCGTCTTTTCATCCTGTCTGGCTGTCCTTAGTTTCCTGAGCCTTTCACATTTACCCAGGGCGATCTCAGCAGCCTCCGTGATGATTTTAAAACCGTCTTTTGTCTCTTTGTCCACGTTTTTCTGCACGCTTGTCTTTTCCTGCATGATTCTGACCCGCTTGAGGATTATCCACAGATGGTCCTTAAGCTCGTCGATCGTCTGCATTTACAGACAGTTTTTCGTCACGATTGTCAGGAAGCTACCGCCTGTTGCGCTCTTAAAGCTCGCATTGCTGGAAACGCTACTGCGTCTCGTCAGGCTCGTGTGAACCTCCAGCAAATGTCTGTCTCTGTCAGTCTTGTCTTCGTCTGTCGTTTGTCCCGTTTGTTCGTCTGTCGGTTCTCCTGTCTACGTCTTTGTCTTTGTCGTTGTTATTTTAGGAGTTGGGGGCCCATTTCTCTTGATGCGTTAGTCGTGTTTCCTTTTTGTTGTGCTGCCATTTTGCCGGTTTCTGCCGTACTCCCTTTTGTTTATGTATGTGAATGTACTTTGGGATGAAGACACCGCAGACCATGCCCGCCGACATATCCCCGCTACCGGCCGCCCCAGAGAAGACACCAGTGGCCTCATCGAGCGCCCCCCCCCCCCTTCGCTGCTGCTGCAGGGCCCGTTCCGGGCGCCACCCGGCACTACAGCAGTATTAGGATTATACGGTAGCTGATGGGGCAGCCACGTCCATCGGGCTAAGCGAACCTGGGCCCCTGTACTTCCAGCGGCCCAGGAGCATCGAGCCTGGTTTACTCGGGGTACCCTCTGGCTGTCCGCCCTGAGGCCGCCTGCCGCGGAGGACGGCGGGGGAGTCCCAGTGCCGTCCCGCGGTGTTAAGTGTGCGTGCTAGTGAGTGTCCGCCTTTGTGACGTGTACCGGTTCATTTACTCGCATTCATCCAGTAGCCATACAGGAGGTGCTCAAAACTTGAGCCCTCCAACATACATACGCACACTCACCCTCATTCGCTTTTCAGGGGAGCCCATTTATAGGGGCTCCGAGCATTCGCTTTTCGGTGGACCCCGTTTATAGGGAACGCCGAGCATTCGCTTTCTTAGGATAACCCGTTTATAGGGCCACCTGATCATTCGCACTACCGGTATGTCCCTCGGACGTGTTTGTGTAGATGTTTGTGCTTTGTGTGTTGGTGCGTGTTCTCGACATGCCGGGTGGTTAGACCTGCACACCGGTTATCGTCATTTATTATTATTATTATCACGGTCATCATTGTTATTATCTGCTATAATTATTATTGCTTATTATATTTTTTATATTCACAGACAAGGACAGCCATCCCCTGAGGCGTGGGGCGCAGTCTGTCCTGCCTCGCCTGTGTCTTGTCCTCGTTTGTCTGTTCGGTTCCGTTTTTTATTTCTTCTGTGTCATTTTCTTTGTCTGAGTTTTCCAGCTCCCCTCTGGCAGTTGCCTGTCGTCAGTCGCCGTCGGTCTTTTCGCCGGCTGTTGGCGCTTCAGTCACGTCTCGTTTCCATTTCGGTGTCTGGTCCGATTTCGTCCTTACGTTTTGTCTGGCTTCCCTGAGCTTCCTGAGCCTTTCGCACACAGAGCGACCTCAGTAGCATCCGTGATAACTTTTATACGCGTTGCTGGAAAAGGTGCTGAGTCTCGTCCGGCTCGTATGAGCCTCCAGCCGGTTGCTGTCGCGGTCCGTTCTGTCCTTGTTTTTCTTGTCAGCGGTCGGCGTAAGACATGTTCTTCAGCCCCCAGAATCCGTGCTGCTGCCTAGAGCCACCGGGGCTTGCACCCGGTCGGAGCTTAGGGTGGAACCACCTGGGGTATTTTGTTTTGTCCATGCGTATTTAGGTTGTCTTTATTGAGTTCGCTAGTTCCTCCTCCTGCTAGAAGCACGCTGGGTACTCGACCTCCCCACCACGCCCAGTTAAACCCACGGGGAGGATTATATTTCATCATCATTATTATTTCTTGCTTGTTATCATTTCTATTTATTATTATTGTTATTATCGCCTCATCATCATTATTATTTTTATAATGATTATCAATGCCTACAACTATTTACTTATTTTCTCGTCAATATTTCTATATCTGCAATGTAACGATTTCACTTTTAGCATCGAGGTCACAGGAAAAAGAACTCAGTAGTGTCCTTCAACATCGAGGATCCGCTACGGTGTCAGCCCGCGTAGGTATTCACGCTGTGGCGAAACAATCCTACTGCAAACATGCCTATTTAGCGAGTCGCCGGAGCAAAGAGGGTCCTGCGCACGGAAGGATATACCTCAAGGGTCTACGGGTGCATATGTATGGAAATGTACATAGAAAGTCCGCGGACTATTCTCAACTCTCGGAACTTTGGCGTAATATTAAACGCCTGTCAAACGGAGTTAGGTACAGTCTCAGTCTCTGTCTATCTCTGTCTCTCCCTCCCTCTTTCTCTCCCTCCCTCCCCCTCCCTCTCTCTCTCTCTCTCTCTCTCTCTCTCTCTCTCTCTCTCTCTCTCTCTCTCTCTCTCTCTGGGCCTCTCGCGGAGATGGTTAGCAGCATATCCATAGCAGCCGCGGATCCATCCAGCGATTTCCAAGACGTGACCTAAGGGCGCGTCCTTCCCAATGAGGTCCACGACGCGAGGCGTTGCGTTGCGCCCTTTTGTCTCCTGCCGTATTCCTTGATGCGAAGTACCAGCAGTAGCGACCGTATTCCTCGTCGAGTTACGAGTGCTTTTCGTGATATTATGTTTGAGTTCGCGCGTAATATACGCCCCCGCATCGCGTCGAACCTCGCCCTCGCACACGTAATGTTCTCTTGGAGAACGTCGTGTGAGGCCAACACGGAGAGAGAGAGAGAGAGAGAGAGAGAGAGAGAGAGAGAGAGAGAGAGAGAGAGAGAGAGAGAGAAAGAGAGAGAGAAACAGACAGACAAAGAGTCCACGAATATGGCGGATGACTTTTTGTAAAGCTCAGGATAAGGATACACATGCACACACGAGTTATACGACTCACACGCTCTCTCTCGTTCCTTACACACACCCGCACACGCGCGCGCGCGACGATGCATACAATCTTTATACACCGCTCTCCCTTAATATTCATTTCGACTGAGGTCGCATTTCCTCTGAACTCATTATTACAGCATGTTCTATCTCACGCAAAAAATCTCATCTTAATAATAAATTTTAAAAAAACCTTTATAAATACAGTATACGGTACGTCGGGAGACCCAGTCTTCGTAATATCCGCATGACGTTTTCGACGTCTGCCTCCTTCTGTTCTCCCCCTCGCTCTCGTTCTTACTCGCATCGTTATTTCGTTATTACTATGTAGTTACTATTCCGCGATAATATGGATACGGTTATTACCTTTATTTTCGTTATCGTCGTTGTTGTTGCTATTGTTATGATATTGTATTACAACACTGATATTATTATCATTAACTTATATTATTATATTATATGTTATTATATTGTTATTATTAATCACTATATGTTTGTAATTATTAAATAGTCATTTTTTTATTATAATAATATCTAATTATAAAATTGAAATAAAATAATAAATATTAAACTAGAATATCTAATTATTATTATTATCATTAGAGCTGTCATTATTTGATTTTAATTACTGCCATTAGCATTGATATTATAACAATCACTATTCAGGCTATCCTTTTTACGATCGCTGTTATTATTGTTCTTCTTATTCTTATGTTATTCGTGTTATCAAAGTATTTTGCCATTTCCTCGGATTATAGTAATGACAGTAACGAGAATAGTGATAAGAATAACAATAATAGTTAAAAGAACAACGGGAACAATATTCCTAGCAATAATGACGAAATCAATAACTATACTCATACTGATATTACCAATAATTTTCATTATATTATGCATCTATATGAGTATTATTATTATTATTGGATATAAATTATAATAATGTTAGGTTTATCATTACCGATGCTATTTGTTTCACCACTAGTATTTTCTTCTGTCATCGAAATGGCCATCAACGTTTCAGTTCGTTTGATTCAGCTTCACATCATATTATCGTTCCTCCCAGTAAGGCAGTCAATCAATCAGGTCTCTCCTTCTCGCGTATAAGCGCTACTAGTGCCAGAAATGTGAAACATTTTCACTGCAATAACATTAACGCATAATAAATGTATCGACCTGTCTGTCTCTCACTTGTATGATATGTAATAGCTAATGAAATAGTGTAACTTTATTTTACTCTATATTGCACCGACGATACACACTATAGTATTTTATTTAGTTTCAATTATATTGTCATTATTATTTACTTTGCGCTCCAAATGTAGTTACCATATAGTCACATTGTTCTTACCACAATTCGGATTGTAATGAATCCATTTTTGATTGTTATTCTCTATGTTTATTTAAATTTCTGTTTAATTTTTTTTCGTTTGTTTGCTTTCCTTTCCGCCATTATGTGCTCAAAGTTCATAATTTTCTGTTATCAATTTGTCTTTACGTATACCCATAGTGCAAATAAATCTAATCTAATCAATCCAGCAATCAACCAATCTCTCTCTCTCTCTCTCTCTCTCTCTCTCTCTCTCTGCACCGTCGAAAATGAAATGAGAATTGCTCAGTTCAACGCAAATTCATTATTAAGTCAATTCGATTATATCAAAGCTCATCTCTGTAGTAATTTTTATCACATTATCTCGATATCTGAAACGTGGTTGAACCCAGGCATTTCTGACTCCCTGATAGCGTTACCGGAGTACATAGTTATACGAAATGACCGTAAACTTAAACGTGGCGGAGGAGTGGCCATTTATGTTCGCAATAGTCTAAAGATTAAAGTCCTAGCGACTTCGCCAAACTGTATCTCGAATGCGCCTGAATTCATTATTATCGAAGTTAGGAATACAGCGGCCGGGACCATGCTTTTTAGCTTCATCTACAGGAGACCAAAGGGTCATCGTTTTCAGGAATTTCTAGATATAGTTTCGCGTCTTGCAGCTGCATACAAAAATATTGTTATAGGTGGTGATCTTAATTGCAATTTGTTGAGCAATAATGATGAAGCTTCATTTCTTCGAGACTTAACAGCTACTCAATCTTGGCATATAGTCGAGTCGACAGCGACGTTCCACACTACTACCTGTGACTCATGGCTGGATGTGTTAATCATTGATGACTCATCCAAGCTGCGAAATTTTCATAAGTCCGAATCGCCTTTCGTTGCAGGTCGTGACCTAATAACCATGACCTATATGTTCGGTACAAAATCTCTCACTGACCGTGTAATCTTCCGACGAGCTCTGAGTCGCTTCAATAGCACGAATTTCTGCTACTCTCTTTCACTTGTTCTTGAAGATAGCGACATCGATTTGATCAACACGTGTTCAGACGGGGCCGAGGTCGATGAACGCATTAAACAATTTTGTCAGATAGTTGGATCTGCGTTCGACACTCATACTCCTACAGTCGCTTTCCAAGTGCATAGACCTTTGGCTCCTTGGCTGACCAGTGACCTTAAGTCAAGAATTAAGAGGCGAAATCTACTTTCCAAGCAAGCCAAACGGTCGATCAATCTTTTGAATCTTGCTATCTATCGACAGTTTCGGAACAAACTGGCTGTGGACTTGAGATGTAGTAGAAATGAGTATCATCGGCGGAGACTAATGGGGATTTCAGACACAGCCAGATTGTGGAAGGAGTTGAGAATTCTTGGTCTCATCAAATCTAACGTAATATCTTCTTTTAATTTCTATTCGCCTAATGAATTAAATGACTTTTTTGTGACTGTATCTAACTCATCCAGCCGATGTCATTCAGCTCAACTCATAAATATCGTTAGTACATATACTCCTGATGGTCCAATCTTTGAATTTGTTGAGGTTGATACCGAGTGTGTCTCTTTGCTTATCAAACGCACTGCCGCTTCGTCACTTTCGTCGGGTCCTGATGGCATAAACTCATTCATTCTTCACAATGCTCTCCCAGTACTTTTAAGTACTCCAACGGCTATCTTCAACTCTTACCTACAGCAAGCTTATTTTCCTCATATCTGGACGCAGGTCTTCATTCACCCGCTACTTAAGGTAAACCCACCACGATCACTCTCTGACACAAGACCGATTGCAAATCCTTCCGAAGTATCCAAGATCCTCGAACGAATTGTTCAACAACAAATATTAAAATTCGTCACAGATGACAATATCATGGATACGAGGCAGTCTGGATACAGACAGGGTTTCAGTACCCAAACAGCGCTGCTCCGTCTTTGCCATGATGTCAAAGCGGCGGTGGATGAGAGATGTTTCAAACAACACCAAGATGATTCCTATCTTGGTGTTGTTTGATTTCAGTAAAGCCTTTGACACTGTTCCTCATTCAATTTTATCACAAAAACTCAGGATAATTGGCTTTTCCGATAACGCTTTGAAATGGATTTATGCCTATCTAACTGCCAGATCTCAGGCGGTCATCAGCGATGAGGGCCTCTGCTCATCGTGGCGTGAAACTAATGCTGCCGTTCCGCAAGGGTTGGTTTTGGGACCATTGCTTTTTTCGCTTTTCATCAATGACATCGGGTCTGAACTCACTTACTCTAGTCACATGGTCTTTGCCGATGATACCCAAATATATCTCAGCTGTCCACCTGCTGATATTGGTATTGGGCTAAACCGAATCTCTCGCGACGTCCACAAGATAGCAGCACATGCAAAATCGAATGGACTTAAATTAAATTTATAAAAATCACTCGTACTAATTCTAGAAAGCAGAGCATATGTCAACATGATTAATCTACATCAATTACCGCCCATCGTTGTTGATGGCACTCCTTTACCTTACGTAAGTGAGGCACGCAACCTTTCTGGTAAAAAACACATAGCTACAGTATCCCGTAAAATGAATTATTCCCTGCACAAATTGAAATACCACAAAAATGCATTGTCCCGGGAACTCAGGACTACCCTTATTACTTCCCTTATATTTCCAATTCTGGATTACTGTTCGTTAGTTTATAATGATCTAACTGCAGAGCTCAACTACAAATTACAGAAGGTGATTAATTCCACCATTAGATACATTTTCGACTTGCGCAAGGATGAGCACATCACTCCGTATCGGAGACAACTAGGCTGGCTGTCGGTCAGAGTCCGTAGACTGTATTTTATGGGCATCATGACCTTCAACATAATGAGAAATAATGCTCCATCATATTTGGTTGAAATATTTAGGTTATCTGAACCCTCGCTTTATTCGGCTCGACGTACTGCCATGAACACTTTTCAGATACCGCACCATCGTACGTCGACCTTTGGAAACTCGTTTGTGCTTTCGTGAATGTATTTTTGGCACTCTATTCCAATGGAAATTCGATCATCACCTAACCTTCAAATTCTTACGTCTAGATTGTTTACGCATCTCTTCGAGCAGGATACTCTTAGCTCTTAGCTTTTAGTTCTAATTACTGGGCTGTAGTCTGCGTACTCTTTTGCGTTAATTTTATTTTATTTTAAGCTCCTATCAATCTTATACGCTCCTATGTTATTTTATGTTATTTTATCTATTCTGTTATTATTATTATCTCCTATGCTATTTTATCTACTTTTATTAGTATACATAATCACATTTTGTTGCTCTTGCCCGAGTCGAAATTTTCGAGTCGCGTTCAACCCACAAACTGAAGGCGAGCAGAAATCGGCGTGAGCGGATTATTGGGTATCTAAAGGAGGGTACAATGTTTGAAAGTACCATGCGTTAGAGCCTCCGATGAACCTCCGGCATGGCAGAAAGTAGACTTTTTGACTCAAAGGAGGTCAGTGAGGCTCACAATTGAACCTACGGAACCTCAGGTCGGCCTACTTCGAGCGCTCCCGCAGAACCTACTGCCCCCCCTTTCGGCCTACTGTACACTGCTAAACAAAAAAATTAATTTATATAGAATCTATTTAAATAAAATAGGTTTTTTCCTTGTCTCACAGCCTACTACGATCATATTTCTTTCGAAGATATTTATATATATTAATAAAGATGAGATTCAAATTAATCTTTATTTGCTTACAATGTACACTGTAAAGCTAAGTGTACTATATGCATAAAATATTTCATAAATCGAAAATAAAATGAACTCCTTAATTGAGAGCTTTACCACAAGGATTTTTATCGTAATTCGTCATTCCCTGGCCTATAGACATGATTTTTTTCGAAGAAAATATTTGCCCTATATGCGACTTGAACCTAGCCTACCTACTCCTAGCTACGCTCCGCTGCCCCTATGCTACCGAGTGCTTATAACATTTTGGTCGCTGATATGGCATAAGAGGCCGAATGAATACCTCTAACTATTTGTTGTATCACATAAGCTATATCAATTAGTTAATATGATTGTGATAATTAGAGAGTTTCATCGAATAACATGCTATAGATTTTTCAAACACACACACACACACACACACATATATATATAAAAATCCTCTCTCTCCACCTTCTCTACCCCCCGCCCCTTTGATATGAGTGTTGCAATAAATGTTGGACCGTTAGTTCAATCAAATAAAAGAATGGTTAACTCTACGAAAATTCTATTTAAGGTAAATTAAAAAAAAAATAACTAGATCCATTCAGTGAACTTAACTAAATTGTTTTTTTGAACAGATGAAAATGTTGAACTGATGAAACCGAATCACAGATTTATTAGGATCAAATAAAATATGTAGTTATTGGACGATATTAAATAGATTGATTTTCTATAAATAAACATTTTTGAAATCAATAATTTTAATAATGGAATGCAATAGGAAAAATTTGGTTCTATGAAAAATCTAGTTAATTCAAATAAAAAAGAATCAAATAGACGCGGTTAGTTAATATCATATTTAGCGGAAAAAAATAAAAATATGCTTCATACATACACGTGGAAATGTTTTTTAAATTTTCGACGTGTTAAAAATGAAAACAAAGAAAAATCAAACATTTCATTTAAAATCGACGGTAATCGGCCGTCGCCATTTATCAACTCATTATTGAATTAACAAAAAAAAAACAAAACGAACAAAAACAAAAAGAAAAAATAAAGAAAAAAATCGAATGAGGTTGAACTCTAAACCGACAATTTCAATCCTTTGGAACATGAAATAGACAATAATTAACACCCTAACGTTCCATATAGATATCAACATTATATGTAATTTAGATCTACACTGCCAGCCAAAAGTTTTCGGACACTCCACATGATCGCAAAACTTTTGAGCGCTGGATAATTGCCAAATAATGTTAGAGTAATATAATTCATTTCATTTATTATTTCACGAAGATACTTCAAAGATCTATATAATTAAGTAATTATACAGAGCTTTATAGTATCTTCGTAAAATAATTATTATTCTACCATAAGTTTGCAATGATCCAAAGTGATATTAAGTTTTGCAGTTATCTGAAGTGTCCGAATACTTTTGACTGGTAGTGTATATTTGAATATATTAATGCAACTACATATTTCGAATATAATATATATATATAGTATTATATAATATATACCGTCGCTTAAAAGTTTGGATACACCAGTCGATATTTCTTGCTGCACTAAAAGTTACACAGCTTCGTAAAAAAAAAGATAACCAAATTTACCGAACGGCGTTTTGACGGGAATAAATTCAGCTTTATATTGCTTTTCTGAAATATTTTTTTATACTTTTCTTTTCGACCCGGTACGCACTTTTATATGTGACTGATTTTTGGCTTTTTTCGACCATCGAGAATTGGGCGCATGACTTATGAAAAAAAAGTTTGTTACGTTTATCCATGATAAACTTGAACGGGGTAGCAGGAACTCCATTTGCGTTTTTTATAAACTTTTGTACGATTTTTTTCGCAATGTTATTTCATTTTTTGCTAAAAAAGACTAATTCTAGATAATGCAATGTAACTCAAGAACTAGAGGGCTTAAGAAGAAATATTAAGGACAAAAAACGTCGCGTAAGCTTATACTGGATAGACTGGCATTTTTTTAAGAATTTTCCTGCGAGATTTTTTCTCACAGGAAAACGCCCATTAATCCGATAGAATTGGAGTAAGACTGTATATACAAGCATTCTTTTACGAATTGCCTATAAAATAATAATAAATCGATATTGAGCAAATTTGATTGTTTTCGCATATTAATATTGCACTAATAATTTGATAAGGGGACGATGTATTTTTATTAATTTCGTATTATTTTCGTCATCGAACGGCTTACTGATCAGGCCACAATGGAATGATGATGGGCGAGATATCGAATTTGGGCCGAAAGCAGGTTAGGTGGGGTCGAGGCAAGAGTTTGAGATTGAAAGCAGGTTAAGGAGGCCTGTGCTCTGCCCGTTTCACTAAAACTGGGGGTCGAGAGAAGGTTTGGGAGGTCTAGCCGAGGCTACCCTGGACCAAGAGGAGGTCTCTTCATGGCACTGAACTCGACAAATGAGGTTTCGTCGGTTCAACGGAGGCTGGCGGCTTATGTATTACAAAAGAAATGGGTCCTGCGAGGGTTCAGAGGAGGCTAAAAATTTCGACTCGGGTGCTTAATCTCATTATTTTAGTTATGCTTTATATTGTATGTTTAGTTTTAGATGCTAGGTACTTGCAAACTTAATTTTTATTTGTAAGTTATTCTTTTAAAATTTTTATGTAAATGCTTTCGTTATGATTATTATCCTAGATTATCTACAGTATTTGCACTATTAGTTTTACGTTTATATTATTGTTTATGTTACAATTTATTTAACCTCTTATTATGCTTTCTCCTGTACAAAAACTATTATTCCAACAAGTGTACACTATTGCCTAAAGGTCTAACCAAGGCATACATAAATATTCAATCAATCAATCAATCAATCAATCTCTCTCTCTCTCTCTCTCTCTCTCTCTCTTTCGTGTATGATTTTTAGCGTTTTTTCAAGTTTCGTATAATTTTGTACGGGTTTGCGTTTAATATAATTTACAAATCTTGTACACGTAACACGTCACAAAAATTGTACACGTAACACGTCACAAAAATTGTACACGTAAACATTTGTCTTCCGCTATTATTCAACTTTACTCTGATCTGTTTGTGTTTTCTTTGTTGCAAACCGAGAGTGCCAAGATTGTATGCTGCATCTGTACCAACTTTACCTAAAAGTGATAGAACTAGAGCATAATTAAACTATCAATCAATCAATCTCTCTTTCTGCCCAAGTGTTCAACGTGATTTTCATCCACACGCATTCGTTCGCCGTTCGATTGGCGTCCGCGCTAAAAAAACTATATCCTTGCGAAGTGCTGTACACCGGGTCGGATGTAATTTCGAGAGAAGCTCACGTTTATTCGCACTGACGACCAGTCATGAACCCGCGTCGGAATTAGACACGTGAAATTTTCGGATGGAGGAGAAAGGCGAGAAGCACTCGGTTTGGCGTTATACCCATGGGCGTATATACGTAAATGGAGAAGTAATGTTGATGTATATATATATATAATTATAAGGTAGGCCACTGAGTGCACATGGAATGGCGTTAGGTCGAGAATGAAGACGGAGCGCGTATGCACGACGCCGGTAGAGTTATCTGAATTGGCAAAGTTTCTGGTCTCACCGGATCTTCCACCGGTACAGCGCAGTTGCAACGCGGGCTTTGCACGTGCGTTCGCTACGGAACGCAAGAAAGTGCCGGAGAACACGCGACAGGGGATAATATAGACCTAGAGAGAAGTACGAGAATTTGCATATATATATATATATATATATATATATATATATATATATATATATATATATATATATATATATATATATATATATACACACATATATACATACATATATACATACATACATATATATATATATATAGCTCTTGTGCGTTCCAACATCCCAATGGTATTGGTCTGACCACCTCGGTCTTTCACTACTTGCGTTAGGAAACGACCGCGAGGAAAGTGACAACGGTACTATCCCTGCGTATGTAAAGGGTGTCTCAAAATGACCTGACATTTCAAATTATTTATGCAACGTATTATTTATCTAAAAATCACGACTATTTGTATTTTAACATACAGTACAAACATGGAGGTTATGTGATGGACACAATATCCAACAAATCGCAAAAACGGCATGGACTTGCAAGACATATTCTTTTAGAAATATGGCGCGGCCTGCCACACTGCGGGCTAAACAATGCAGTTATTGCAGACGACGTTTCATGTGCTATCTCACGCCGCGGCGATGTGAAGTGGCTACCAAGATCGTGCGATTGTCTGAAAGGAAAAGGGTATGCCAATGATCCATAGACCATTCCGGAGCTCAAGGAAGCAATTGGATTAATGAAATTAGTTCGCAATTACGCCAAAATGTTATTGAAAATTTCATCAAAAGAGTGAACGTTTGCAAGAGGAACGAGGTGGCCATTTATAAGATATTGTGTTCCAGACATAACCTCCATGTTTGGACATTAAATTAAACTTAAAATATTCGTACTTGTCAAATAAATGTCAGGTAATTTTGAGACACGCTTTATGTGTATGTACATTACACTGGCCCGAAATAATTTTTTTTCAATTGAAATTTTTGTCGAAAATGTTGTTGGGAATGACAAAAAATGAGTGCTGACCAAATCTTAGCCCTTTATTTTTAATTCTGTTTGCCGCTTTTGTTTGCCCGGAAATTTTGTTTGCCGCTTCTCAGCTTTATAACTCGCCTACGGGTAAACACACGGAAATGCCCAAAACATCGTTTTGTAGGAAATTTAACGCTCTACAAAAAATCCTTAACCTTCGTACGTCAAGTTTCCTCCTTCGAATTTTGTTTAACGTCAAATTTTAATCTATGATAAATTTCATGATTTTGTGGGATTTTTAGACTTTTACGACAAAATTGTTGGTTTTTTTTCTGTTTCATCTTAAAAAGTATTGTATCCTTTTCAAATTATTCCCTAGATAGTTTCTAAAATTCCTAATAGATTCAAATTTATTGTAATTTCAAAGTACATTAGCACAAAAATCTATTTTCAAGCCTAATTCAAGTCCCATAGCATGATAAATAATTATCTACGGAAATTTTTTAAAAGGATACAATACTTTTCACGATGAATTACAAAAAAACAACAACAAAAAATCAATGATTTTGTCACAAAAGTCCAAAAATCCCACAAAATCATGAAATTTGTCGTCAATTCAACTTTAATGTTGAATAAAATTTGAACGAGTGAATTTATCGTATGAAGGCTAAGGATCTATTTTTAGAGCGTTAAATTTTATATAAACAATATTTTTAGGCGTTTCCGTGTGTTTACCCGTAGGCGAGTTATGAAGCTCAGAAGCGGCAAACAAAATGTTTACCATTATAAATGAATAGGAAATAGAAGTTCGCGATGAGGGACCTCTATATATTAATATAAAGCGCTAAAATTTTTTCAGCACTTTAAGCAGTTTAAATAAAATTTCAATTTTTTTTTGCCACTCTAATGTACATATGTATATGTGTATACTTTACAGTAATACGAAAAAACAGCATTCTTCACTCTTCGATAGCACAAAAGGGTACACTTATGCTGGAGAAAAAAAATTCTTCCGCAAGTCAAGCCCGGCTAGTGAATTTTAAAAGGGGGCGCGAGTAATTGTTTCTTAACCTTCCAATTTTTACTCGAAGACTTGGCAGTTTTCGTTCAACTGGGAAAAAATAGTTAAAAAAATGTCCAAGAGTCGATAAATATTATGTCGAATAATAACAGGGGGTCTTGAAAATAGATATAATATTGATAATTATGTCGAATAATAATGGGGGTCCTAGACATTAAGAGCGAGAATGAGAGAGGAAGAGATGAAAGGATCGTTGGAAAAGTAGTAGATACAGAGAGGGAGAAAGTGTGAGCAGACAAAAAGTGGTGGTTCGAAGGGAGATCAAGGAGCAAAGTAATAAAGTCAACGTGGTGGGAAACCGTAGAGGCCGCGCAGGGATCAAAAGGGCCTAGGACGCGAGTTACAACGCTCGAATATATACACTGTGGGAAATTGTTGCTCCCACGGCGAAAATATTGTACAGCATGCGTTCCGGAGGAACTCTCTCTCTCTCTCCCTCTCTCTCCCTCTCTCTCTCTCTCTCTCTCTCTCTCTCTCTTTCTCCCTCCCTTTCTCACTCTCTCTTTGCTTGCCTATCAAAACCAAGTCCTATGCATGCGAACCTCCACTACCGTCAGAAGGGCTGCCTTATATGGAACGAACCATTTATGGTATTTTCCCTGCATGTATATATATATATATATATATATTCCTATCTATACAGGGTGTCCCTTTAAAAGTGTCACGAGCCGCTATCTCAAGAAGTACGCATCGAACGAAAAAATATTTCGAGTAAAAGTTGTTCGTCTGCGACAGGCCCAAAGCTACAGTCTTATCGTCACCAGCAAGTCTCACAAATCAATGATTACTCAACGAAAAAAAGAATTCACAGGGTTTAAAAAAGTTTTCGCGCTACAGGGTGGAGATGCACTGTGAAAAATGTGGATTTTTATTGAAAATGTCGAGGTTGACCTTCCGACGACCTCGGAATTTGCAGCCAAGGTCAAACCAAGAGTCGTATATTTTGGTCGCCTCGGAACACTTCCAATGGGCCACCCTGTATATATATATATACATATGTATTGTGGGTATGTGTACGGTGAACCTTCATTATTCACTTGACGTGTTACTTAACGGGACACGTTCACCGAGATACGTTCCCAAGACGGTGCCTTGTTTCTCACAAGCTGATGCGCCATCTTCGTCTATATGCCTGGCAAGCGAGACCACCGCGGGACTATTATATCCCGACGGTTTTCCTTCGACGTCAGACACCGCACCGAGCACACCCCATACGTAGATACAAGTGTCTGCGCAACGACCGAGACAACGAAGATTCAAAGACGGGCTTGCGAGCAAGGCGAGCAACCGCAGAACTATTTTAAGGTCACAGAGAGTGGAGCTTGTATTACGAGATACAGGTAGGGGATATGAAAAATTCACCAACGACCCAACGGGAGCCGACCTTCTTCCTGCGAGGGAATCGCGAATATTTTCGTAACCGAAACCGAGCTAGACAATCGTAATTTGAGAGCAAAAAGAGTCTTCCGCTTTGCTCTGCTTTACTTTGATTTAATTAATTTCATTTGCTTTTGTTAGTGGCGTGTTTACTTTATCTTGTGTTATTTTGTTTTAATTTATTTTTCGTTAAGCTTACTCAAAATTCAACGTTAATTTGATTCGCTTTACTCGAGTCTAGTTAACATTCGATTTTAGCTGAAATTTGATTCCACCTGAAATTCAATTCTACCTAAAATTCAATTTTACCAAAAATTCAATTCCACCTAAAATGCAATTCTACCTAAAATTCAATTCTACCTAAAATTTAATTTGACGTAAAATTCAAGTTGAGCTGAGTTTCAATTCTACCTAAAATTCAATTCCACCTAAAATGCAATTCTACCTAAAATTCAATTGTACCTAAAATTTGATTTGACGTAAAATTCAAGTTGAGCTGAGATTCAAGTCTACCTAAAATATGACTACTTAGAATTTGATTTTACTTGAAATTCAATATCTCCTGAATTTCACTTTTATTAAAAATTTTACATTAGCTACAGTTCAATTTTGCCTAATGTTCAATTCTATTTACATTACAATTTTACCTAAAATAAGATTGTACTTAAAAAAATGTCTTAGAATGAAAAACAGTTCTTACTATGTTTCACTCTGAATTGAATTTATTTGTACTCTTTTGTCTCTGTCTTACGTTTATTTATATGTCTTTAATTTTACTGGAATTCACTTGAGACTCGGCCTTAATTTTGTCCACTCTGCAAAAGTTCAATCAACATTCAATTTCACCCAAAAATAATAAGAGTCTCTGCATTAAACTTTACAAATAATAAAAAATGGATCGTTTGCAGCACGAGAAAACGGCCCATTTTTTCTCGCCTTTTCGTGTGTTTCCTTTGCTCCTTTTTTATCGTTCCGACATGTATTACACAGTAGATTGTATAAGATGTTGGAGTGAGGCCGTACATGGGGTGAGAAACGACGTTTCACCCCGCTATTTTGCGATACCTGACTCTCTCTCTCTTTCTCTCTCTTTCCCTCTCTTCCTCTCCTGCCTCTCTTGGGCCTCGGTATTTTTTGTGTCAACGACGACGACGAAATATTGCCGTCACATTTATTGCCTCAGCGCGGGAGCCGGCACGTCTCCAAGGAGGGACTCTCGAGAGAAGCCAAGACCGCGCGTCTCTCTGGTCAGAAAGGGGCTGGAAACGAATGGATAAAGTCTCGAAATGAATATACAAAAAGGTTACGTCGGGTTCGGTAAAAAAAAAATTCCGAGGCGTATGAGCCGAGAAATAAATCCTCCAAAGGAGAACATGACTATAGCAGAGACGCACTTCGAAATAATTTAACACTGGCGATACATATATATTGAATGCACGCTGCCTGAGCCACAAACACGTATTTGCCCGTAGCGCCCCTCACGAGGATGTCGAAAATTTTGTACACGTGTATGCGGAAACGATTTTCCGGTCATATCGTATTAAGGCGTTACCCCCACTTGTACCGCAAAAAAAAGGCCTTTTTCATGAATTTTTCAAAAGAAAACTACAAAACTTTTTTAATCGATCAATATACCATCTTTAAGAACACATCTTGAAGAACTTTCAGTAATTTTTTTATTGAAAAATATTACATTGTTCAGTGGCAAATGGCCGTCAATGAAATAATGTTTTTATATACACGGTTTGCGGTGACCAACATTGCGGCGAAGTGGATCATCTGAAAAAAAAAAATGCGGATGGATTTAGTCAAATATAAGTATAAACTAGTCTTTAATCGAAGGATTTTAAAAAATATTCATTTTTCACAAAATGGCGGACAGTCAAAGTTAATGGTTCGATTTTAACGAAAAAAAACGGCCGTTTTTTGGCTATAAAAAGGCCATTTTTTTCGAAAAAAAAAAATCGAACGATTAAAGACTACATTTTTATGTATTAAATAAGCCGGCAAAATTTCAAGAAGATCGGTTCATTAGTGTTCGAGTAATCTTGGTCACCGACTTCAGAAATGCCATTTTGAGAAAAACGCGTTTAAAGTTTCTCTTTCAACGCTCTTTCAACGCGGATTCTTCTCTTTCAACGCTCATATCTCAGTCAATTTTGTTCGGATCGACTTGAAATTTTCAGGACATATTCTTAGATACTTATACTTCAAAAAAATGCAATAAAAAAATCGATTTTTTTCAAAATCGCAAGTGGGGGTAACCCCTTAAACGATTCCGTGTAGAAACATACATACTCGTGATAAGAAAAAAGTAGCAAATACTTGTAAAATATACTTAACATAATAAATAATAGACATAATATTGAGAAAATGTCGGAAATATTAATTGTCTCGTGCTTGAAAAGTGGTACGAATGAAAAATATATGTAAGCCTTATAAATAAGGAGCAGGCGAACAAAACTGGACTTGTCCACACGACGTAAACAAATTTTTTTGTGGTCTTGAAGCACATCTTTAATAGGTGAAGAATTATTTTAAATCAAATCCGGCTCTAATGACCTCTACATTTGTCAAAATCTGTCTTTTTAAGCAAAAAGACAGTTAGGGTGTCAGTAAAGTTACCAGAGCATTTACCAGCAGATCAAAATTAAGTAAGAGTTCTCTTCGCACGCAGTCGAGTTCTATAGTTCCTTATGGTTTTTAGGAATAGTCCTGGTTCCTCCGAAGAAAAATTCATTAAAACAAATTTTGTTCCACTCAAAGCATTCCATCGCGCCATCAATCTACTGCTTAGTGAAAGGAAAAAAAAAGAGTTGTGGGTGCCTGTCACATAGTTCTGGAGTTCAGAATACGTTTTATTGATAGTTTGGTTATTAGTAACGATTTTTTTTCGTTAGGCGGGGGTCAACTTCACAAAATTTACTCGAGTGTACCATTGTAAATGATAGTCTGAACAGGGAAAGTTGTAAAGATATTTAACAGAACTCTTGCGGGGGCAACCAGAACTCCAAAAAAGTTCATTTTTCCAAAAAGAAAATTTGTTTCAACTCAAAGCAATCAGTCACGCCATCAATCTACTGCTCAGTCGAAGGAAAAAGAAAATCAGTTCTGGTTGCCTCTTACATAGTTCTGGAGTTCTGTGTACTTTTTATTGACGGTTATGTTGTTAGTAACGATTGTTTTTTTTTCGATAGGGAGGGGGGCCAACTTCAAAGAATTCAGTCGAGTGTACCGTTGTAAATATTAGTCTGAGGAGGGAAAGTTGTAAAGATATTTAACAGAACTCTCGCGGGGGCATCCAGAACTCTAAAAAAAAATCATTTTTCCAAAAAAAAAATTTGGTTCCACTCAAAGCATTCCATCGCACCATCAATCTACTGCTTAGTCGGAGATAAAAAAAAAGAAAATCAGTTCTGGTTGCCTCTAACATAGTTCTGGATTGTCTTTAAGCATGGAAAACAAAATTTACGTAGTGTAGACAAGTCCGGTTTTGTTCGCCTGCGCCTCAAATATGTATATATGGTGTATTCCACGCCACATCGACTACTTCGAAACCCAACCGCTTTTGAATTGCCTAAAATTTAAATATGTCATTGTTCCCTTCCAAAACCGCTTGCGTGACTGTTTTCAAATTATGTTACAAAATCGGAAATATGTAGCGAATTCTTTTCAGATTACGACGTTTTTTAAGGCTCATATCTTTCTAAAAAGTTGGCTAAATTATATATTTTCTTTTAATATTTTGTTTTGAAATGGACTTCACGAAATAAATATATTTATGAAATTTTCAGACATCTTAAATTTAATTTTCTAGTTTACAAAAAACACTAAATTTTTTTCGTAAAAACGATATGATAAATTTCGCGTTTTTTGCCGCAAGACCCGTCGTGGTAATATTTTTCATGCTATTTTCCTCCATATTGAAACTTCCCTTCTTCATTTTTTCGCAATCTAGCCTTTTCCTATAAGACCTCATTTCCACAGGTTGATTCTATAATATTCAATACTTTGTATATAATTTCAACAAATTAAAAAGGTTTTCCACAATTTTTTTCCTTTTTTTGTTGACAATAGCGAAGTTTCAGGATTAAAAAATAAGTTCGATAATCAGTCTGTTCTTTTTTCCTTTATTTAAATTACTTATGTGGTACCTAAAAATATTTTTTTATTATTTAATTTTATTTTTTATATAATTCCTCTGGCCACTGCAAAATAATGCCTAAAAAAATTGCGCCTACCGGTGGAATGTTCTACTCCAAAGAAAGTCTGAAAGGAAACAATCAAAAAGATTATCAATCGGTACGAAAAACTGTAGAGGCATATGGAGAATTTTTTTTTCGATGAAAATGAACAAGATGGTGGCCATTTAAAAATTAAGTGTCAAATCGGGCCTTTTTGCGACGACTTTTCGTTAAAAAAAATGTGATATTTGCCAATAAAAAAACGCTTCTAAACGACGTTAAGGAATGGTGTGAAGAATTATGTGGCAAAATTTAAGACGGATAGCTTGAAAGCTCTTCGTTTAAAATCTGTCCCCGCTTTGAAAAACGATGTTTCGAGAAAACGCGCACCGTCCCCGCCAGGTCTCACGCAGCTGGTCGCGTCCCTTCATCTATGAAAGGCTGTAGCGATCGGATTAATTCGAATTTCGCGACCAAAATTCAACAGCGTGTTTATGAATGTCCATATTTTTGGATAATGCCAAAGAAACGATGCTCAAAAAATCGTCCACTGGAATGGCCCCTACGGCGGGATATACATTAAGACAGGAAAAAAATAAGCAATATTAATGAATTTTTTGCTGTAACGTTCGACGTTTTTCGAATTTCGCTTTGATACTTTGGGAAAATATTCTACATATATAGTTACATCGTTTGAAGAAGAAAAAAAAGAAATCGATTTTTTTAACGTTGCAAATGTACATCCTGCTTTAAGCTTTCTCCAAAGCAACTTTAGCGCACTAATACATAAACGTAAGCCACCCCCATGGAAATTTATGTATGTAAAATATATGCAGAAAATATATGCTACACATATATATATCGGTCGCATATATAGTGACGAAAAATAGAATAATACGTATATATTCAGTATATATGCACCAAATATATGACGCATATATGACCCATATATTTTCGATATATTTTTCTGACCAAAAAAATATATGCTACGTATAAACACTATATATGATGCATATATGAGGCATATACGATGCATATATTTTCGATATATTTTCAATCTATTTTTTTGTCAGAAAAATATATCAAAAATGTATGCGTCATATATGACTCATACATGTGTCATTTATGCGTCATACATGACGCATACATTTTTGATACATATTCCTGACGAGAAATATATGCTGTGTATAAACACTATTACAGTTAAACTTAATAAAACTTAAACGTTAAACTTTAAAAAATCTTAACTTACAGTTAAAGTACACTATTACATATAAACACTATATACAGGGTAAATGCTACATATATCATTGATATATGATACATTGATATACAGTAATACCACGCAAATACATCTCATATATAAAAACGTTACGAAAATTCGAATTTGGCACATATATGCAACATATATTTTCAATATATGGCATATATTTCACATATATTACAATTATTAATAGAATAAATTTGCAGTATATTTTTGCGTATATAAATTTCCATGGGGGCAGTTCTTCCTGATACCCCATATCAGCCTGACCTCACTAAGTAGATGCAGCCACTGCTGTATATGCAGTCCGCCCGCCTCCCAAAGACCACAATGTAAATTATTCAGTCATTCCTTGCTACTAAGCATCCTAATCACTCGCCGACATAAATTATTTATTTTCTTCCATGGGTCTTCGACGTTTACATATATATCAGGGTGGTTGAAAAAAATCGATTTTTTTTCTCAACAGAAAATTGAAGTATGTTAAGAAAACGAATGTTTTGCGAAATTTGAGGGTTCCAAACAATTTTTTTCGTTAGTGCTCAAACGCCTTTTGAGTGTTTTTAAAAATGATTATCGGAGTATTAATTTTTTTTTAATCGCGATGCAGAAAATGTCGGTGCGTGATCCAATGTAAGTATTGATTTAATTTTTTCTGTAACAATACACAATTTTTATTTATATATTATTGATTATCATAAACAATTTGTATTTGCAGATTAAGAATCAATATATGTAATTCGGTTGTGAAAATTATGTCAACCACTTGATGAACACGAACACGGTGCTTACATCACCGAAAGTCTAGCAAGTATGCGGGTTTTTTTGGAGCAATATGTTGTTTTGAAAAACGACGACCAAAAACAATATCTGTTGCAAGTTGTGAGCGAGCACAGAAAAACCCATACTTTTTGCGAAAAGGCAAATTGTTATTCGGCTCGGTCTTCGGAGTAATTACGTAAGTTTTTCAACAATCGCATACTGTGATCCAGAATACATATTTTTTTAAACATCGTTTGGAATTATTATTTTTATTAAAACGACTTGAAATGAAAACGACCCGTTTATGTTAAGTTAGAAAATGCTACAGAGCATAAAAAGTTTTGATAAAATTATATTATTATGATGTCTATTGGCGAGGAAAGAAAATTGACGAAAAATCGAGAAAAAAAAATTAAAACTCGTTTGAGCACCACCTAAAAAAATGTGTAGACCTCTCAAATTTTCGTATGAATTACATTTTCATAACGTAGTAACATTTTCCGTTGAGTACCGCGAAAACAGCAAATTAATTGTTTTTAACCACCCTGATATATATATACAGGGTGTCCCAAATGTCACGCAACAATATACATAAGGCGCGAAAGTTAAATATTGCCTGACATTTGGGACACCCTGTATATATATTTTTTTTTTAAACAGCTCTAGGAACCACAAACCAGATTGGGCACGTATTGATTAATTATTGAATAATTCAACTCAACGTAAAGAACGTCAAGATTTTTTCGTCATTTGCAATTGAATCGAGGATCTGTTCGCGTACGCATGAGTAATTCTTCTTGCAGATGCATTGAAAAATTATAATTCGTAACGCTTGCGTGGGAAATGCCGCGATAAAATACCATCGGGATTTTCACACTCTTGGTTGATGAGCGCTGCTACAGGGGCTGATGGTAATTAAATTTTATATGGCGATGGAAAATCACAGAGTGCTCTTCACGCCCGCCGCAAGGGCGCGACCGACACTCTATTAGGCTCGTCGGGCGTAAAAAAATTGAACCGTTGCGCCCGTTCAATTACGAATTCTTCCCTATATATTATTAGATCTGCCATTTAATCATTGTCGAATTTATACGGAACAAAGACATTATTGACTTGTCAGTCACTTATGGATTGCTATTGCGTATCTTCATTTCGTGTTATTATTATTTGCTATTTATAAATGAATATATATATACAGGGTGGCCCGAAAAATGATGTCCAAACAAAAAATCTAGATGCCACGTATCAATACCTATCCGAATCACCCGGTAGTTTTCGAGAAAAAATCATTTTTCAATTGTATTTTCCGAGCTTTCCAATAACGTAGGTTTTTCAAAATTTGTTGTGCATGTACTGTCCTTAAAGTTTTAGAAAGCAATTGGGAGTCACTAAGACTAGCATAAGTATTTTTTTATCATCTGGAATGTAGTGACTGATCGATAACATCGATTTAGTGACTGATAACGATAACACGAGTTATCGGAACGAGTTAAAAGAACACAATGTTCTTTTCTGGAAAACTAAATAAGATTGTAGAATATACATTGGGGTGATTCGGATAGATATTGATACAAGGCATCTAGATTTTCCTTCTGGACGTCACTTCTCGGGTCACCCTGTATATATATATATATATATATATATATATATATATATATATATACATAAGAGTGTGTGTATGTATGTCCTGTTATGAATGGATAACCCCGCAACTGTCGATAGGTCAAATCATGTCCTACTATATTCTGGAACTATTCATGGTTCAGTAAAAGTTCCACGATTTTCGAGATGTTGGGCTCTATGTTTTTTTTTTTTTTTTTTAATCATCCGCTTTTGGACGTTCACATGCCATTTCTACAAATGATATGAAATGACAATAACTAAGCAACTTTTTTAAGTAATCGGCACGATATGCGTAGTACATTTTTTTTTACACTGCAGGCTATCAAAGTCAGATGTTCAAATTAGTTTCTATGAAAATTCTGCATAAGATCTTTTTTCATAAAGTTTCTTTAACATTTAAGGTTACAAAAAAAAAGACTTTTTCAGATAAAACAAATAACCAAGAGTACTGTTTAAAAAACCGGGTAAAAAGAAGTTATCATTTGTAGAAGTGGCGTGTGAAAAACCAAAACCAGATGATTGCTGTCTTGAAAACCGTGGGACATTTACTAAATGGAAATTCCAGCATATAGTAGGCCATAATCTGACCTATCGACCATTGCATTATCCATTCGTAACAGGATATTTATACGCCCTGTGAATATAAATAAATATATATATATATATATATATATAGAGAGAGAGAGAGAGAGAGAGAGAAAGCGAGAGAAAGGGAGGAAACGGGACAATTATAATTTTATATACATACATATATATATATATATATATATATATATATATAATTGTCCCGTTTCCTCCCTTTCTCTCGCTCTCTCTCTCTCTCTCTCTCTCTCTCTCTCTCTCTCTCTCTCTCTCTCTCTCTCTCACACACACACACACACACACACACTCAGCATATTATGCACCCGAACCTGCTATTGCACCTCATCAACGGACAATGTCCAAAATAAAATATTAAAGGAGGCCAAAGATGTAATATTCATGTGCTACGGGTTCCACGGGTTCCATCGTTGGCGCGCACCGTCCGCCTCCACCGGAATTCGCGGCTGGAACAAGACCTTCTCTATACGTATGCATATCCTTTTGTTATCCTTGGAGAAAATGTACTCGCGAATCTCCGCGAGAAAGACGGAGTCGCGCGGAAAGGAGACTCGTCCGCCTTCTCTCTTGTGCGCTCGCCCGCACAGCTCGTGCTTAGACAAACTAACCGAGTGCAAAGGAGCGAGTTGGAAACGAGGGATGAAAATTATTAAGTCTGACCTCCTTCAACTCCCGGTTTCTCTCCGGCTCTTCTGGGACAAAGATTTATCTCGAGAGGTCTCTCTCTCTCTCTCTCTCTCTCTCTCTCTCTCTCTTTCTCTCTCTCTCTCTCTACAAGAATTCAGGTCTGCGCCATGGCTGGATATCAAATTAGCACGCAAGTATAATTGAAAGGACTCATTAGCATTTATTGGGAAAAGCTACGAAAGAAAAGACTTCATATTGGTCCAAACTAATACGGATATGACAGTTTATTGGCACGGTAATCGTTATAGAGTGGCAGAGCAGTTTTTCCTAAACTGGGATCTCTGAACACTTTAACAACCACTTTAACGGGTCTGCATAAGCCTAGGGCCCAAAAAGCAAGTTGATTTTGTGTACTTGTTTTTGATGAGAGTATTGGGATGACGAAGTTCGTATTGTACACACAATTAACACATTGTCTTGCCAAGTTCGAATTTTCTCTTCATCGGAAAATATCCACAAACGATGAAGTTATTATTATTTAAAGGAAAATACAAAAATGTACTTTTACTATGATAATAAAAGTTTCGTAAGCCCGGAATTTTTTTTGAAATTTCGAATATTACGAAAATGGCCAACTGTAGACAGAAAAAGTTCAATTTCCGACGGAAAGAAACAACTTTTTTCATTTGTCATTAAATAAATGGACAAACATATCAAAAAATCATTCAGTCGTACGATAGAAACTTATAAAGTATGCTCCGTTCGAATTTTAAGTAAATGGGACGAATAAATATTGACACACGACCCACGACGTTTAAAAAAAAACATAGTTTCGAGTGAAACGCGCGACAGGAGCATTCCCTGTAGCGCAGTGGGCGATCCGACTCCTCAGAACTGTCATAACTCCTTCAATTTTTCAAACTTCATCAAAATCGTATTTGCACCTTAAAGTTGAGATTCTAACCTTCAAGCCTACACAATAATAAGACTCGTATTTTAAAAACGTCAAGCTTTTGCAGAACCCTTAAGGTATTCCTTTGACGAACCCGTATATTTAATAATTAACTGATTTTAGCCTATAATCAAGTAAACTTACATCCCGGTAAACTGGTAAAATTACAAGCCAAAGTACCGAACTTATAACGAAAAATTAGGACTTTAAAAATCGTCTCATTTATAGCGTTTTATGTAGATCTCTCGATGGCCACATTTCTATCTAATAAATTATATACTAAATAACTCTAGATGCCTAATATAAACTACTCACGCGTGTAAAACATCTAAAAATTCTAATTCCAACGCAGAGTATCACAAGATCAGCGAAAAAGCGCTGATCCTGTGGATATCAAAATATATGCCATCCTTCTAAATATATAACTACTTTTTTGTATACATCCCCTACAGAGTAACAATTGTCCAACATTCAATCAACAACGAAGCCTTACGAACATGGCCAGCGACAAGCGAAAAAAAACGAATATTCAGAATCTTCCGAGTTGGTTGTCCCAACGGACGCTTCCGTAAACATAATTTTCCCCACAGCCTAGGGAGCTTCGTACACTAGTTCCTTCAGCATACTGATTTTTTTCCTTATTAAAAAACACGCTATGCGTAATCTCCACTTGATGTGTGCGTGTGTGTGTGTGTGTGGGCGCCCGCGTGTGCGCGTGTGCGTGTGCGCGCGCGCGCGCGTGTGTGTGTGTGTGTGTGTGTGTGTGTGTGTGTGTGTGTGTGTGTGTGTGTGTGTGTGTGTGTGTGTGTGTAGTTTTCGTTCCACGATGATACGCGTGGGATTAAAGTTGAACGAGAAGAAAGCACGGCTTTGGTGAGCGCTACAGTGCCTCTCGTGTAACGCGAAGGGACAAGCTTAGCGGACACTAAACTCTGGATCCAACGACGACAACCGGTATACCGCTCTTTCTCCATGCCGATCGTACGAGGCTGAGCTTTTTCACCGCACGCGCAACACGCGCGTAGATTCGTGTAGAGGGTGTCCTGTTTCGAGTAGAACAGGGAAATTCGACGCAAACGGTACCGAGTAGAGCATGGGTACCAGCTTTCGATGAAATCGAAAAACTGGAATATCGAACCAAAATTCTGATATTGAAAAACCGATTTGGACACGAAAAATATCGATACTTAGATATCAGAGTTGAAAAATTTGCGGTCAAAATTGAGGAATTCAAATTAGCGGATCCAATATGGCGGAGCAGTGTAAAAATGTACTTGATTCGCATGAAAATTGGTATTAGAGGGCTTTCGAGGTCGCTGGTTACTAAACTCCCCTAAGAATTTAGAAATTCAAATTGTTGGAGAAAATGTGGTGGACTAAAATGCAAAACTGATTCAATTTGGATGAGCGATAAGTAACGATAGAACATTCGCCTTTTTGAATGTGGACAGCTGAAGAA
The DNA here is from genome assembly GCA_963210295.1 of Ophion ellenae. NCBI lineage: Eukaryota > Metazoa > Arthropoda > Insecta > Hymenoptera > Ichneumonidae > Ophion > Ophion ellenae. The sequence goes on along the minus strand of OY723396.1, from coordinate 29,899,049 downwards.
ACAACACGTGAATCCTCTGAAAACATTACCTAACTTTTGTTGTCAGTTGTGTTGGCCGATTCCTGTCACCGTTCATCCCAATCTTTTCAAGTTTTGAATTTGCGTCCGCTATATTGGATTTGCCACTTTGAATGTATATATTGTGAGTTTGAATTCGTAATCAGCGGCTTAAAAAATCCCCGAGTACCGAGTTTCCTTCAATTCACATCAATTTTTGAATTTTGGTCTGCCATATTGAATCCGCCATTTAGAATTTCCAAATGTTCGAGGCAGATTCGTAATCAGCGACGTTTCCCCCTTAAACGCGTTTTTCCGACGATAAAAAAACACGTGTCTAATAGTTTTCAATGCTTTGTCACATATATGAGTTTCAACAAAATCGGAGGCGGACACTTAAGGGGAGATATACACCTAGGTGCCGGAAAAAGGTCATTTTTGTGAATTTTTTCAAGGAAAACTATTCGAAATTTCGGATTGGGGTTTTAATTATCTAAAAGTATATACATTCAAAAATATGTTGAATTTTATTTATTTAAAAATATCAAAAATATACAGGGATATTGTATGATCCTTGGAGCGTCGTAAAAAAATCTGCGTATACGGTACCACTGGCGTTTCCTCAAAAATCATCTGAAAAAAAAAACAAAAAGATTATTAAATTAGATACTATAATCTACTACTTGTCATAGCCGATTTTGATAATATCGATTTATGACAAAATGGCGGACGTTTAAACATAAATAGTGATTTTTGGGCCAAAAATTAGTTATTATTTTGCCTATAAAACAAAAACTAAGTAACGGAAAAAAAATCCTATGACAAGTACTAGATAATTGTGTATAGAATAACCACAAGAAACCTCAAGGCGATCGGTTCATTGGTTTCTGAGAAATTTTGGGTACCGATTTGAGAAACGTGGTTTTAAGAAAAACGCGTTTGAAAATTTGGGAATGAATACATCATGCAATTTGTCAACTTACATGGAATCATCGAAACCAGGCCCATAGTGTAGGTCTTCTACGGTCGACGGAATGTTCATAGCTTCTAAATCGATTTTTTCGACCATCCAGGTGTATATCCCCCCTTAAGTGATGCCCCGTGCTAGCTGTACCTACACTATTATTTTTACAACTTCCAAGTTTCTGACGTTTGTAATCAAGGTTTTCCATAAATATCGGAAAATATCGGATGACCGGTATTCCGATATTACATCTTGTTGATATTGAAATAATACCGGTCATAGAAAAAGTACCAATAGTGCAAGTTCTAGTACCGCCGGATAAAAAAATGGGTGACAGTGCCCAACGCCGAATGAAGGTTAAAACTCCTGAGTGAGTATCCATGACTCGAATAGGACCGCCGCTACGGTTGTTTGAAATTTAAGGACTTTGAGGATTTTGAGTAAAATGGCCAAAAACGGTTGAGAAAAAATTCAGCTTTTACATGATTTTAAGAGTCTATCTGATGGGAAATTTCCGGCCGATTATAAATATCACTGATTCGTCATTGAACGCTGAAAATTACGCCGGTTAAACGTGAAAAATGTGTCTCCATACACAAACGATGATTTTAAATGAAAATCGAGGGTTGGGGTAGTGGGGGAATTAATGGTGAATTCCTATCCAGGGAGTAAAAATACATTGATATGGACTTTAAAAAAAAATATTAAAAATCCCATTTTTCTCGCCATCTCTACCAGAAATAAGTGGTTTCACTGAGTCGTCAACCATTTCTTTTCTGTCTTTATTTGAAACTCCCCTCTATGATCATCCTCTTTGTTTTCATTTGCGCGTTAAAATGCCGTTTGACAAATTGAGTTCCGACAATTTTTCGATTTTTGGCAGCATTTCAAAAACGGGCCATCGATTTTCGTGAATTTTTCCATACATACCCCTTGTCTCTTTACCGACCATTTTTCAAGTGCACTGTCCGGAAAATCTAATCCAAATATTGAGATGAATCCGGCGGCATTCTCTAATCCTACCAAAATCCTTTTCGGAGGCCCCCCATTAAGATAATACAACTCGAATAGGACCGCCGCTAAGCTGTTTGAAATTTCGCGATTTAGGCGCTTCCGGAAGAAATTACCAAAACTGTCGAACATTGAACGACTTTTCCACCATTTTAAGGTTCTTCCCGATCGAAAATTTCTCGCCCATTACGAACATCGCGGAGTTTTCGTTGAAAGCTGAACTGCTTGTGGGTGGAACTGCTAAATCACCATTTGACGTGCCGCACTCTAAGAGATGGTTCCCCCCACTCAAAAACGTTCATTGGCTGTCGTCATAGTCATCCGCAAATAACGAGACACCCCGTATATACGTATGCATATGACTGTATAATACTTGGCGCGGATAATCCGAGTATACGAGGAAAATGAAGCGCGCTGCCACTAAATCCGAAAACGCAGTGGGGCAGAATTTCTCATATGCATATGCGTGCTATGGTTAAAAGCAACCCCTTATAATATCAACACCCCGCCCCCTTTCCCCTGATCACCTCGGCGTCGCTCAGCGCTGTACCTCTGCAAGTCAATTTTATTCAGCCCTGTGGGTGTACACAATTCCGATCTCTTGCTCGCTCACTGCACATACTTTTTTCCACTTTCTTTTCTATCTCTTTTTTGCTCGTGGTTTGCCCCTCACCTCTCTTTCTCTCTCTCTCTCTCTCTCTCTCTCTCTCTCACACACACACACACACACACACACACACACACACACACACACACACACACACACACACACACACACACACACACACACACACACACACACACACACACACACACACACACACACACACACACACACACACACACACAAAAACACACACACACACACACACACACAAACACACACACACACCCGCACACAAACACACACACGCACACACACACACAAACACACACACACACACACACACAAACACACACACACACACACACACACGCACGCACACACACACAAACACACACACACACACGCGCGCGCGCGCGCACGCGCACACACACACACACACACACACACACCCGAATAAGCACATCCGCCCTCTCTCATTCTCTCTCATAAAACGTGCATCTCTTCCGTTATAGTCGACGCTTTGATATTTTACCGGCGGCCGACACGTAACACGCCTCGAAGGGAATGCAAGCACAACGGGATAGGTAGAATAAATAAGACAAGGTATGAACTTGCTGTGAGAATGCGAGAGAATGAGTTTTGGTTGTAAATTACCAATGTTCGAGCTACTTCCAGGTATTTCGTGAAACTTATCTTTAAGCATAACTGCCTACATCCCCACACATATATGGATATATATATGTGTGTGTGTATATATATATACGTATTTATACATTTATGTACCCACGATTCCAACCAGAAGTGTGTAAAAAGCCCTAGAATGATGCCAATGCGAAAGGTACTCACACACACACACACACACACACAAATGTGTGTGTGCATCGTGCAAGTGCACCGAGAAGTTTCTGCAGCTGCAAAGTTTTCTGACTACCTTGCAATACCCGGATGCCCATGTTTCGCGAAAGCCTGAGCCGGCGAAAACTGACGAAGAAGTGGATAATCCTTGAACGGAAACTTTAGTGCGTTACAAAGGAACGGAAAGATCGAAAAATCTAATTACGCGTACAGCAGAATTCTCTCAATTGTACCATCGAGGTTATATATATTCTTAGTCCATACAATTTGTAAAAACTTATGTAAGTATATCTAATTGTTTAATATTATTTATTAATCGATTTATTTCGTTGAGTGATGATTTTTTACTTCAAGACGCAACTTTGACGCGCTGGTACTTTGAAAATGTCATCGTTGTAAATCGCCCAATTTTTTGTAGAATACCTATGACTATAGGAAAGATATATGCCAAGTTTCAGATTTTTCAAAACACTATTTAGGTGGGGGCAAAAAGAAGTGTAGTAGGTCCGAGTTCCCATTGAAATTAAATGGAAAAATTCACGGCCTTGGCGGGAGTACTTTGCGTTGGCCTACAGGCTCCAGCTTTAGCGTACTTTTTTATTTATTTATTTAAAAACATTTTCCGCCTTGTCCACAGGAAAATTCAAAAACACCCCAAATAAGGACCACCCTAATGTGACCACCACTATGCTCACCCCAAATTTGAAGTGAGCCGGACGGATGAATTTTTAAATACGACCCGTTTCGTAAAATATACTTTCCAGGTTGCCGTAAAGGAAAAAAGGGTGAATCGCAGCGAAATAAAGAAATCATGAGACGAATCATTCTCGTTCATTCGCGCTTTATTCTTACCTCTCGAGAGATCATTTTTTTGCTGACTTTCATTTCTGTTTTTTTTTTCTTTACTTCGTCGTACCCAAAATAAATCGCTTCAAGCGTAAAGACGGTAATGAAACATTTTCAGACACGAGAATTCGAGGCTGCTACCGCCAATAAATTTTCCACCCCTCGTTCGTCGATTCTGCGTATCCCCTCAGACTTTTCATTTCCTTGTAGAATCGATGGGCCCTCGAGGAGAAGTTCGATCTGACATTTGGTGTGGCCAGACAAGCCGAATAAATTCTTCGTGATTTCACTTCGTCGCTCGTCACTTCGATCGTGAGATCGGAGCAGCAGAGGAGAAGGAGACGTTGGAGGAAAAGGATGAGCACGAGGGGGAAAAAAGTAAGAGACAGGAACGAAAAAGCTGAAAGAGGAAAATGCAGTTGTAAAGAGCCGGGTCAACCGTCCAGTTCGAATTCTTTGTTAACTGGTCATAGAGAGGACACACTCTCGTATATATGTATATATATATATATATATATATATATATATATATATATATATATATATATATATATATATATATATATATATATATATATATATATATATATATATATATATATATATATATATATATATATATATATATATATATATATATATATATATATATATATATATATATATATATATATATAATGAAACATTCCACGCCATTTCATCTAGCCCGTAACCCTGACCATTTTTGGTTTTCCCAATTTTTTTTGTAAAACTGTATCCTATGAAAGAAATATCCACGCCATTTTTCAGATTTTTATCTCTTCTGCTTTAGGAGTTATAATTGTATAAAAAATGTCGATTTCGGAAGTTTTGGAAACGGTTGAACGCTGATAACTCCTAAACTAATTGAGATATCGACAAATATCACTATGTAATTTTTTTTCATTTTCCAGCATCTTTTCGTTAAAAAATATGAACAAATTATCAATCATCAATGTCAACGTTTTTTTCCCTTCTAAAGTGAAAACTATTTTTTTAAAGACGAGTACCTTTTTTATTTTTGTCGAAAAATTCTCTAAAATAGAGTGACCCACTCTATGATTTTTAAGACCAGTCTCATTGTGGGCCCATTTGTCCTTCAATTTTTTTCGAATTAATCTTATTTTTTGCGAAGATTTTTATCATTTTAATCTACGTTGCTATTAATCATTTTGTCATTTCCAATTCGGCTTCGTCAGGCCTGAAACGGTTTATTTTTTATTTGTGCTAAATTCGACGGAAAAAAAGATTTTTTTATTCAAAATAATTTTTTTCGTTAAATTTCGCACGAATTGAAAATAAACCGTTTTAGGCCTGACAAAGCCGAATTGGAAATCAATGATAAAGTGATAAAAATCTTCTAAAAAAATATGAGTAATTCGGAAAAAATTGAAGGAAAAATGGCCCCACGATCAGACTAGTCTTAAAAATCATAGAATAAATCACTCTATTTGAGAGAATTTTTTGAAAAAAATAAAAACAGGCAATCATCTTTAAAAAAATAGTTTTCACTTTAGAAGCGACAAAAATGTTGACATTGACAACTGATAATTGTTTCATATTTTTTAACGAAAGTATGCTTCACGATGAAAAAAAAATATGGAGTGACACTTGTCGATATCTCAATTAGTTCAGGAGTTATCAGCGTTTGAACGTTTCTAAAACTTCCAAAATCGACATTTTTTGGAAAATTATAACTCCCAAAAGAAAAGAGATAAAAATCCAATAATTGGTGTGGATATTACTTTCATGGGGTACAATTTTACAAAAAATAATCAAAAAAACCAAATAGTCGGGGTCACGGGCTAGGTGAAATGGCGTGGAATGTCCCATATATCAGAAAGAGAAGAGAGAGAGAGAGAGAGAGAGAGAGAGAGAGAGAGAGAGAGAGAGAGAGAGAGAGAGAGAGGAAACGCAAAGAAGAAAGCAAGAGCCCCAGACGTCCTGCGGAGCCTCGTTAGTCCCATACGACGACAGACTTACGGTCCCCGGCAACGCGCGTCCTGTGCTCCTTTTGTGCTGTGCGATAGGAACGAAAGAGTGCCGCTTATGTGGTCGATTGTGCCTGCAGTTTCGAGGCAAGTGAACTTCACCTTCCTTTTCCTCTCCACCCTCGGCCTTTCTCCACGTCGAATTGGCTTAACGTCTTTGGTCCGTGCCGCTTCCTCGTACGGTTCTGGACCAGTGAATTCTCGATGTACGTACATATATATATATATATATATATATATATATATATATATATATATAATTTGTGTATGGGTTTACAAACCTGTGATCAGCTCCTCGAACACTCGACGCGACTCCTGACCAATAATCGAATGTCCATAAATGAGAAAAAAAAATCCCGACTGAGCGTCGAATCAACTTGGCAATCCTCTACAACGACTATAATTTTTTTATAGTCTTACATTTCATATTGATTTCATAAAAATTCGAACCTCGTACGACGCACACATGTATTTATATACTACTCTACATACTAATTAATGTGATGACATTACAAATAAGTGTAACAATATGCATTTTATGTAATGATTAAAAAAAAATTAACATATATCATTTCGCAAAAATGACTTTGTGGTGGATATTCAGCATCTTCCTTTGCCATGAGACGTTTGTATAACGGGACTTTCGGTTCTACGTGATTTTCCTCATTTCTCCTTTCGTAGTACTTTGCCTTCGATGTACACCACCCCCGCGAAACTTTACTCGTATATATTCCTCTGCGCATAGGTATATGCATATGTGCATATATACAGGTGCATATATGCAATTTCCTTCTCCGTTTCCCAGCCGCAAACACGGGAACAGAACTCGATTTCATTCTTCATTGACGCACGTCGGCGTGTGCATGAATCAGGAGCCCTTATGCTGCGTATATGTATGTCGACGCCTGTCAAACTTAAGGACGCAATTGAGCACAATGAGTGACAGGGGTTGTGCTCTTCCGTTTCCAAACGAGCGATTCAGCATTACGTCGATAACATATGTGGACCGCGGAACGCATGGCATATATATGTATGTGTGCGCGCGCGTGGGTGTGGGTGTGTCAAGCACACACTCGCTGTGAGATTTCTAGGTTGCCCGAGGGAAGAAAGTCTCGTAGCTTCTTCACGACAACGTGCGATATGCACTTTCCCGGTTTCGCGAAAACTTTGGATAGCAATAGTATTGAACGCATCTTATACGGATTTGTAGAAAATAGAGAGAAACGCAGAGAAAGAGAGAGAGAGAGAGAGAGAGAGAGAGAGAGAGAGAGAGAGAGAGAGAGAGAGAGAGAGAGAGAGAGAGAGGAAGAGGAAAATGGGTGAGAAAAAGAAGAGCTGAGGGTGAAGGATACGAGGGTGTACATACCACAATCTGCGATCCTCACACCAGCCAGCTTTTGATTTATATGTTAATCGCCAGACAGCTGTGTCGTGACGTATGAACGCAAGTGCGGCCCGCCTGCTTGCGCGGACTCTCGACTTTCTCATATATCCACCCATTTCATTTCTGTACCTTTACACGGTTCCACGTTCTTTCCCGCTCGTCTATTTGTACCCGCGTCTTGTTCCGGCTGCGGGGTATCCCGAATAAGTAGACAAGCTCGAAACCCGAGTCTCCACGAAAGTCAGAAATACATTGGGGCTTGATATGACAGCTGGGATGGCAAGCGAAGCAGAATTGGATACACTGAAAGAGAATGTAATTGGCAGTATGGTGTGATAATGCCAATCGGGTTTTTAGTAGTGTTGGCATGACGGGATCATGTGTCCATAGTGTTTCGTTGGGTCCAGTACCTACTTTGGTGGTTGGTTGGGAAAAATTATGGCATGGTTGGACCGAATGCCTACTTTCACGATTGCCTGGGTGATGAGATTACACGATGGTTTGGTTGGATAAAATGCCTGTAGTGATGCGTTGGATCAATTTCTACTTTTGTGGTAGTTTGGTTCCGACTGCGAGGTATCCCGAATAAGTAGACAAGCTCGAAACCCGAGTCTCCACGAAAGTCAGAAATACATTGCGGCTTAATATGACAGCTGGGATGGCAAGCGAAGCAGAATTGGGTACACTGAAAGAGAATGTAATTGGCAGTATGGTGTGATAATGCCAATCGGGTTTTTAGCAGTGTTGGCATGGCGGGATCATGTGTCCATAGTGTTTCGTTGGGTCCAGTACCTACTTTGGTGGTTGGTTGGACCAAATTATGGCGTGGTTGGACCGAATGCCTACTTTCACGATTGCCTGGGTGATGAGATTACACGCTGGTTTGGTTGGATAAAATGCCTGCAGCGATGCGTTGGATCAATTTCTACTTTTGTGGTAGTTTGGTTCCGACTGCGAGGTATCCCGAATAAGTAGACAAGCTCGAAACCCGAGTCTCCACGAAAGTCAGAAATACATTGCGGCTTAATATGACAGCTGGGATGGCAAGCGAAGCAGAATTGGGTACACTGAAAGAGAATGTAATTGGCAGTATGGTGTGATAATGCCAATCGGGTTTTTAGCAGTGTTGGCATGACGGGATCATGTGTCCATAGTGTTTCGTTGGGTCCAGTACCTACTTTGGTGGTTGGTTGGACCAAATTATGGCATGGTTGGACCGAATGCCTACTTTCACGATTGCCTGGGTGATGAGATTACACGATGGTTTGGTTGGATAAAATGCCTGCAGCGATGCGTTGGATCAATTTCTACTTTTGTGGTAGTTTGGTTCCGACTGCGAGGTATCCCGAATAAGTAGACAAGCTCGAAACCCGAATCTCCACGAAAGTCAGAAATACATTGCGGCTTGATATGACAGCTGGGATGGCAAGCGAAGCAGAATTGGGTACACTGAAAGAGAATGTAATTGGCAGTATGGTGTGATAATGCCAATCGGGTTTTTAGTAGTGTTGGGCAGGCAATCGTGAATCCCTACTTTCACGATTGCCTGGGTGATGGGATTACACGATGGTTTGTTTGGATCAAATGCCTGCAGCGATACGTTGGATCAATTTCTACTTTTCTGGTAGTTTGGTTGGTCCGATCTGATGATGGTATGGTTGGATGGAATGCCTACAGCAGTGCGTTTGATCAATTGCCACTTTTGTGGTTGTTAGTTGGATCAAATTATGGCATACGGTCCGTTGGATTGAATACCTAGGTTTGTGGTCCGGTTGGATCACATATCTGCAGCGGTGCGTTGGGTGGAATATCCACGTTCATGATTGTCTGATTGACTAAATTACGCGGTGGTATGCTTGAATCAAATGCCTACAGTGATGCACTAGATGAATTGCTACTTTTGCAGTACGTTTGTTGGTTGGATCAAATGATGATAAGGTTGAATGAATGTATACAACGATGTGTTCAATGAAGTTCCTGCTTTTATGGTAGGGCGGTTGGTTGGATCATTGTGTAGATAAAATATCTACCGTGATGCTTTGCATACAACATCGACTCCAAGTTGGAATACACCTGGATATTCGGTTAAGCGGGCCCTAAATAGGAGTTACTCTATTAGATAACAACTTTGCCTTTGGCCCCGCAGCTAGTTACAAGCTCGATGGATGTAGTACATGGAACCAGGATCGCTAAAAATATAAGCAGGCATCCCAAAACTGTTATTGTACCAGACCAATCGACGAACATTCCCTAGATAAACTTCGTTCAGTCCTGTCAAGACCGTCCAGCCCGAACTCAAGCCTAATATCGAATGGGCCCAATATAGGTGTTCACAAAACATTTTTAGATACTTCTGCAAATCCGTTTTCTGTCTTCGTCGAGCAAACCACGAATGAATAATCACGTCTCTTCGAGCCAATTAATTTCGGATCGGAAAATCGTCGCTGCAAAAATATGTGTCGTTCGGATTGGCTTGCAATTTTAAACACGTGTCTACCGCCAAGTGTCACTGAAACAAATACGTCTGATATCTCATTCTCGAACGTATCTTGCTTGTCAGGCCAATTTTCGTCTGATTTTGTAAACGAAATGAATGGCCGAAGAACATTGCATTGAAAGTAAATTTGGATCGTTGAAACTAAAACACTGTTAATTCTACATCCATTGGAATAGAACACTTTCAAACTAAATCTTTTTCTACTGGTCTCATTATGCAGAACCAAAAAAGTACCAGATTTACTCCATAAAGCCTCTCGCGAATTTTCACAATCTATACGGTATATTTTTTACTCTCCTGAACAAAAGTTGAATAAATTGAATCAATAGATAAAAATAAATTGATCATTCAAAAATAAACATTATTATAATCAATAATGTACTTCGATGATTTTAATTTTAAATAAGCAATACCAGACTAGTTGTGAAGAAAAGACTTCGTACATTTAAAAAAAATCAATATTCAAGGAATCCTCATCGACGCAGATATTTTTTGCCATTTTCGTTGGGAATATATGTAGCATAGCTTTTTCCCCGACGACACGACTTTCCCTTCGCAATCCAGTAATCCCGGGATTTCAGAGGAGCGAAAAAAATGGAACGAAACTGTCAGAGGATAAACGAAAATATACGTGGGTTAACACTGCATAAAGAATGTGACAGCAATCCGAACGTCGAATGTCGACAGCCCTGCATAAGTTAGCATCGTAAATAATGCCATATATCCTTCCCCGAATAGACCTAACTTTTTACACTCGGTCATTTACAAAATTTCCATCCCTCAGCGGCAGGACGTACGAAAAAAAAATCGATCTCTGAAAAAGAAGTTAAAAAATACAGAGTTGGTTGCGCCGTACTATTTTTCAAACTCCTCCCTGCATGATTCTGTTGAATTAAAATGCGGTTAATTATCAATCTGACTCTTCGAGATAAATTCGTTCGCCGCTTATACCTGAGCAAAATTTTTCGTTTGATTGAAATCTTTGAATATTCATGCGAATTGGAATTTACTCACATTTACCATAATTTGTATTTTTTGTATTGTTTTCATTTTAATTAAATGCTACTTGCTTATTTATTACATGCTATGTTTGTATGCATCAATTTGTTTAATCAAATTCTTATATAAAGTATTATATCAACATGTATATATATATATATATATATATGCATTTTTATTTGTTATATTTTATTTGCCTTGCTTCAAAACTGTAAATTTGAAAGTTCATTCAATTGTAATCAAAACGATCAAAAATGGTTAGCAAGCACGATTTAAAAAAAAAACACAAAATATAAATTTCACCATTTCCAAAATGAAGAAAAAAGAGCTTATAATCGAAGAAAAAGAAAGAAAAACGCAGTAAAGAAATCGTTTTGACAGACTTTGAGCATGATGGAAAAGCAGTAATCGAAATCGTCCGTTGTTGCGAGCCCGCGAACCCGCGACATCTCTCGGCGTATCTCGAGTGGAAAAACAAGTCGTTTTCTCGTCACGTAGATTCGCAATCAGCGGGAGACGGCAATTTTTCTGTACGCGTCCTGGATCTGAATCGGCGATAAGATCGCGAATGTCTACGATCATGGCATTTTTAAACAATTGCCATGCGCATTAACCGTCTTATCTCATTGTTGAATGAAGTGTCGCGGATTTTCCCGATCTCTCGAGAAATCGAGCCTCGCTACTATCGTTTTTTACGCGTGCATTAAGGGGCTATACCAGCGTGAAGGCCGAAAATTTGGGTGATTTTCGGAAATTTTTTTGAAGAAAAGTACTCATTTAAATGTTTCGGAAAAGTGAGAATATATTTGGCTATATTTGACCTAAATTACAGAATTTATTCATAGAAAAATATTGAGATCCATGCGACTTATGCGCTGCCTTCGGAGGCGCGAAAAAAAGTTCCTCCACTGCTGACATGATTCCGGCCGATTGAGTAGCTGAAACCGAAAAAGGAAAAAATGTTGTTAAACTGGAAGGTATTTCCTCCACAATGACGTAGGATTTTCTAAAAATATCAAAATCTAACGAAATGGCGTAATTATGAAAAAAAAAATCTGTTTTCTTGCCTATAAAATGGTCGTTTTTTCCAATGCCAAATCGTCAATTTTCATTCAATCAAAAATATCCTACGTCATTGTAGAGTAAATATATTCAAAAGTACTCAGTTCAAATTTCAAGTCACTCGGATAATTGCTCTTTGAGTTACAGTGTCAGCAAATTTGGAAAATCTCATTTCGAGAAAAACGCGTTTAAAGATTTAACTATCGATTTTCGCAAGATAAAATGATTAGAGATAAGGCCTTGAATTTTTTACAGAATATTCTTGAGAGTATAAACTGTCGAAAAAGGCAGAAAAAACGATTAACTTAAAAAAAAACGATTCATTAAAAAAAATTAATTAAAGCCCGTTAACATCTTTCGCATTTCGGCTCGCATTCACGTCGATGCGAGACTGTGAATTAAAGTGGATCTCGCTTTTTATGTGATTAATGTCGATATTTAAAAAATTAATTGAACAAACCTTGGCAAGCCCAAATGGAGAGCGGCAAAGGAGCCTAATATATACCCAATATATACCCTAATATAAACCCAAACTCATTTATACTAGGCAGATCGGCTTTTAAGTTGCATGTATATGTATTTATATGTAAAGCAGAAATTTGGTCTCCTTGGCTGGAATACCCAATTAATTGGGAGGCATTTATCGAAACCAAATACTTTTCCAATCAACCATCCTATCGTAATATGATAAAGCTGCGGTACACCAAATTTCAATTGGAAGCTTCAATATATATATATATATATATATATATAAGGTATATGTAAATCGTGTAATATGCTCCACACGCTTGGACAAAGCTAGAAACGCCATGAAATCCAATTAGCAGCAAATTATCGACTGCCCAACGTTGAATAAAACGGCGGGAAGAATTAACCGCGGTCAGCAAATAGCCCAGCGATATGTTTCCTCATTGACAGTATCGAAAAGTCTCGCGGGCTGGATGAATTTTCCCTAGAGATTCGAAATTTCCCCAAAAATTCAAGTTCGTCAAGGGATTGATGCCGAATGTTCGGAAATGAAATCGTGCCAAAATTCTTCATCTCATCTCTTTTCTACTTTCAGCCTCGATCGAGTTCACGAAGTTTAAGGGGTTACCCCCACTTGCGATTTTGAAAAGATCGATTTTTTTTATTGCATTTTTTTGAAGTATAAGTATCTGAGAATATGTCCTGAAAATTTCAAGTCGATCCGAACAAAATTGACTGAGATATGAGCGTTGAAAGAGAAGAATCCGCGTTGAAAGAGCGTTGAAAGAGAAACTTTAAACGCGTTTTTCTCAAAATGGCATTTCTGAAGTCGGTGACCAAGATTACTCGAACACTAATGAACCGATCTTCTTGAAATTTTGCAGGCTTATTTAATACACAAAAATGTAGTCTTTAATCGTTCGATTTTTTTTCGAAAAAAAATGGCCATTTTATAGCCAAAAAACGGCCGTTTTTTTCGTTAAAATCGAACCATTAACTTTGACTGTCCGCCATTTTGTGAAAAATGAATATTTTTCAAAATCCTTCGATTAAAGACTAGTTTATACTTATATTTGACTAAATCCATCCGCATTTTTTTTTTCAGATGATCCACTTCGCCGCAATGTTGGTCACCGCAAACCGTGTATATAAAAACATTATTTCATTGACGGCCATTTGCCACTAAACAATGTCATATTTTTCAATAAAAAAATTACTGAAAGGTCTTCAAGATGTGTTCTTTAAGATGGTATATTGATCGATTAAAAAAGTTTTGTAGTTTTCTTTAAAAAAATTCATGAAAAAGGCCTTTTTTGCGCTACAAGTGGGGGTAACGCCTTAAAATCGTTGGAATGCAATGAAAATTAATTTTCTGTATTTAAGGGAAAAAAAGTATTTTCATTATCTTCCCCAAGCTTTTGGGCGGGTTTTCCGTTTTTGATTTTTCGCAAGAATTAAAAAAAAAAACGTTCGAATAATTCGCGTCACCTGAGGGTGTAAAAAATGGGCGATTTAGAAAGTTTGTTTTTCATTGTACTTCGACAATGCACAATGAGCGACGATATCATCAATTACGGCCGGTCGTGTCGATCAAATCTTAAGTTTTTTTTTCTTCCGTTGTTCGATAGGAAATTCCGCGGCTTGGCACTATCAGTTCGCCGATTACATGCGTTCCGCTGCAGTGCTTTTATTGCTCCTTTTTCTTTTTTTTCAAATCCTCGCTTCCTTCCACTTGGCCACGTGGCCGTTCGTATTTGCGTTGAAAATCGAGGCTGGAAGGGAAGCGCACACGCGACAGCCGGCAAAACCCGAGATACGCAGCTTTTTTTGTTCGCCACGATGAGAAAGATGATCGTGTTGAAAGCACGTCGTACGAGAGACCAATACGATAGTTCGGTATATAAGCCTGAGTGGAGCACCAGAGAGCTTAGATTCGACGTGAAATTCAGCGCCAATATGTTGTTCGTGGCGATCCTCGGTTTCCTGTTTGTCGGAAGTTCGGGTGAGTTCTTACTCCCGAGATGGGATTCCGAAAGCTTCGGTTTTTTTTTCTTCTGTTTTGCATCTGTTCTGTTTCGTGTTGAGAATTGGCTCGAGGTCGTGATGCTTATATTGGTATTGAGGCCTTAGGCCACTCTGGAAGCCGAAAAATAGTCTTTTTGGGAATTTCTTTTTTCAGAAAAACTACAAAATAAATCAAGATTACAAAAAAGGGTGTTTATCATACATATCAGTGACTGTATACAATAATTTTTTCGGAGCGATTAATTTAAAAATGACGGCTGTGCAGCGTTCACCTCAAAACTGCATTTTTTAAGCTGGCCGGAAACATAACTCAAACAATTTTCAACCGATTCACTTGAAATGTTGAATATATCTTGAAAAATACATTGTCTATGGAAGTACGTAGGATTTTTTTTTATATCGCACAGTTAATTCGTTATTAACAATTATCGGACGATTTTTAAGGCAAATTTTCCACTTTCCAAAAATTTGCCTGAAAAATCGTTAACAACAAATGAACTATGCAATATAAAAAAAAATCCTGCGTACTTCCATAGACAATGTATTTTTCGAGATACATTCCACATTCCAAGTGAATCGGTTGAAAATTGTCTGAGTTGTTTCCGGCCAACTTAAAAAATGCAATTTTGAGATAAACGCTGCACAGCCACCATTTTTAAATTAATCGCTTCAAAAAAATTATTGTATACAGTCACTGATATATGTGATAAACACCCTTTTTCGTAATCTCGATTTATTTTGTAGTCTTTCTGAAAAAAAAACCCCTAAAAGCCTATTGTTGGGGATTTGATATAATATATTACCTATTATAATATATATTGCTTTATATATATACAGCGCGTCCTGTTACGAGTCCTGCAACTGTCGATAGGTTGGATTATGCTGGAATTTCAGTTTAGTAAAAGACCCACGGTTTTCGAGATAATAATCATCTGCTTTTGGTTTTTCGTATGCCATTTCTACAAATGATAACTTTTTTTACCCGGTTAAGAAAAATACTCTTGGTTATTTGTTTTATCTGGAAAAGTCTTGTTTTTAACCTCAAATGTTGAGGAAACTTTATGAAAACAGAATTTTCATAGAAAACAATTCAAACATCTGACTTTGATGGCCTGCGGTATAGAAAGTGCATATAGTGCCAATTACTTTAACGCATATAGTGCCAATTACTTAAAAAAGTTGCTTAGTAATTTTCGATTCCCATCATTTGTAGAAATGGCATGCGGATAACCAAAAGCAGATGATTTTATTTTTTAAATAACATTAAGGCGTTACGCCCACTTGTAGCGCAAAAAAAAGGGCTTTTTCATGAATTTTTTTAAAGAAAACTACAAAACTTTTTTAATCGATCAATTTACCATCTTAAAGAACACATCTTGAAGAACTTTCAGTAATTTTTTTATTGAAAAATATTACATTGTTTAGTGGCAAATGGCCGTCAATGAAATAATGTTTTTATATACACGGTTTGCGGTGACCAACATTGCGGCGAAGTGGATCATCTGAAAAAAAATGAGGATGGATTTAGTCAAATATAAGTATAAACTAGTCTTTAATCGAAGGATTTTAAAAAATATTCATTTTTCACAAAATGGCGGACAGTCAAAGTTAATGGTTCGATTTTAACGAAAAAAAACGGCCGTTTTTTGGCTATAAAACGGCCATTTTTTTCGAAAAAAAAATCGAACGATTAAAGACTACATTTTTATGTATTAAATAAGCCTGCAAAATTTCAAGAAGATCGGTTCATTAGTGTTCGAGTAATCTTGGTCACCGACTTCAGAAATGCCATTTTGAGAAAAACGCGTTTAAAGTTTCTCTTTCAACGCTCTTTCAACGCGGATTCTTCTCTTTCAACGCTCATATCTCAGTCAATTTTGTTCGGATCGACTTGAAATTTTCAGGACATATTCTCAGATACTTATACTTCAAAAAAATGCAATAAAAAAAATCGATTTTTTCAAAATCGCAAGTGGGGGTAACCCCTTAAGCCCAAAATCCCGAAAACCGTGGGACTTTTTCTAAAGTAAAATTCCAGCACATAGTAGGACATGATTTGGCCTATTAAAAGTTGCAAGGTTATCCATTCATAACAGGACACCCTGTAGAGAGAAAGAGGTAGGAGAGAGAGAGAGAGAGAGAGAGAGAGAGAGAGAGAGAGAGAGAGAGAGTGTGTTGCCGATATTGAGTAGTTCAATAGATATGACGATTTCCAAAATAATTTCTTGGTCGCCGAAGGATACGTGGCGCGGCCACCAATTCCCGATAGCCGAATCGTCGGAGGTGCATCAACCTCGATATCGCTCCACCCGCATCAGGCCTCGCTACAATTGTACGGCGAACATTATTGCGGTGCCTCTATAATAAGCACAAAATGGGCGATCACCGCCGGCCACTGCGTCAGTGGCACCGCGTCCAACTACAACATCAGTGTCGGCAGTACGAGCAAATACGGTGGTATCAAGTACCCCGTCAAGAGGCTAGTGAGACATCCAATGTACAACGATTTCACGATCGACTACGACATCGCTCTTATCGAGGTACGTTTTAGCATTCCGAAATTGAAAAAAAAGGTTAAAAGCACAACAACTTTAGAAGCTACGACAAAATTCAAAGAATAATTCAAAAATCAATTTACCGCATGGAAAAATAATTTGAGTAAAATATGAACAATTTATATATGTATAAATATTAATGTTTCATCGTGTTTCACAATAGTTTTATAGTATCAAAAACCAATCACAATGGAATATCACTCATAATGTATATATATATATATATATATATATATATATATATATATGTATACACTTATATATACATACATACATAAAAATGATTAAAATTTTATTGTTCTCAAAAAAGAATATAAAGTGTAATATAAAATAAAATGTAGAATAATAAGAAAAAATAAATATACGTGAATTAAAAATAATATACCGCATGGAAATTTAATTACGATAAACAATATATACATATACACACACACACACACATATGTATATATATATATATATATATATATATATATATATATATATATATATATATATATATATATATACAGTTGGTATAAAAAGTATTTGTACATCATACATGAAACTGTTGTTAATTTGGCTTTATTTGTTTGTTCGTGTTTATCCAAGATTTTTGTAAACAGACACCATGTATGTTTAGGATAAGCTATCGAATACAGAAACGTAAGAATGCATTTAATTTTTTTCGTCGGATAATTTGCAAAAGACGACGTGTACAAATACTTTTTTACCCACCATTTTCATCGTGTTTCAAAATATTTTAATAGAATAAAAAATTAAGCTCAATGGAATATCACTAATATACATATAAACATAAAAATGATGAATATCTTATTGTGTCTCAAAAATAACTTTATAGAATTCAAAAATCGTATAAAATAAAATATAAAATAATTTTTAAAAAATATTAGTGATCATTTTTCATTCCCATAAACCGATTTTCTGTTTGCTATAAATACATATACCCATACACATTAGGGTAACCAAAATTTGAGCTCTCTTTTTATCCGCTTTCTCACCATCCAATTATCTTCTTGGAGGGAAAAAAAAATCATCGCCAAATCTGGGAGCGGTCAAAAAATATTTAGGGGTTGCTTAAACCTCCCAAAAATTTAAATTTCCATTTAAAATTTGACTGTCTCTTTCGTTCACTTCTCACACATGAATTGTATGCTTTATTATTTTTTAATTAACCTCGCCAAAGCTGTACCTGGTCAATGAATACTTAATGGTCGCTCAAGAGCCTCAAAATTTCCAATTTTCGCCAATTTTTGTTACTCTCCTCATTCATAAATTTGACGCTTTGAAAAATTTTCAAAACCATTAATTGTTTCTCTTTAAAAACAGATTTTTCAAATTTACCTCACACTACGAACCGAAGAATTATAATATTTGTTCCCATAAAATAAATGTTGTAGCTCTCGTCCGTAAGCAAAATTATGGGTCCCCCATTTTTTAGGTTAGAAGTGTGAGGTAAATTGAAAAAAAAACCGTTTCTGAAGAATAAAAGATTAATTGTTTTAAACATTTTACAAAGTGTTAAATTTATCAGTGGGAAGAGAAGAAAAATCGTGACGATTGGAAATTGCGAAGCTCTTAAGGCGGTCCTCTAGTTTCTCGGCTGTTTTTTTACGACTTTTTCAATAATTTTTTACGGGCAAAGCATCGAAATAATCAATCTCATTGTTTTTTCATAATCTTTATTAACATTTAAATAAGCTTTACAAATTTTTCGAAGTCAAAATATATAATAGAATAAAAGTTATAGTGGCCGACAGGAAGTCATCAAGTAAAAGAGGTGCTTGACGGTGACCAAGATTGCGGCTGTTCTGCTTATCTGAAATCAAAAAACCAAACGGCATTTTGATCTTCATATTTAAGACTAGCGATTGAACTAGAGTGAATTCTAAATTACGAAAATTGACTTTTTTATACACTTTTGAATATTACATTCTATTTTTTACTCATTTTTTCTTAAGTTTTTCGCTCGTACAAAAAAAACTATCGAAGCAATCATGATAATCCTAGTTCAATCGCTGGCTTATAACATATTAAAGATGCTGTACAAATTTGAACAAGATCGGTGCAGTAGTTTCTGAAATATCGTGGTCACCGTTTCGAAAAATGGTGTTTCGAGAAAAACGCGTTTGAAAGTATACCTGCTCCGTATACCTGCTCCATTCCAGGGCCGTAACTTGTGAACCACTTCAAATATCGAAAAATCCTTTGGCACACATTTTCTACACATGTTGTAGATGTGATTTATGAAAAAAAAATCGATTTTTTCGACCCGAGAAACTAGAGGACCGCCTTAAGTGACCACTAAACATTCACCGGCCGGCTAGAGCTTTATTGAAAAATTATAAAGCGGAAAATTCATGGGTGAGATGTGAACGAAAAAAATAACATCAATTTTTGTGTCGCTTGAGCGATCTCCAAAAATTTCTTGACCGCTCACAGCATTCGCGACATTTTTTTTTCTTTCTTAAAAGTAGATGATTGGATGGTGAGAAAAAGGAAAGAAAAGAGCTCAAATTGGTGCCACCCTAATCGACATAGATATTCATATATTTCATTTGGTTTGTGTATTTTTTTATTTCAACATTCCGTTGGATTGTTTTACTAGATCAACGGTGTTATCGCTTTGAATTCTTCCGTAAACGCCATAAAATTAGCGTCAGTCGAACTTCCGGCGAACGCAATGGTGAACGTGACCGGCTGGGGAGCCGTGCAGGTGAGTTTACTTTGTTTCGAGATTTAAAAAAATGTTCCACGAGCTGTTCTCAACGGATGAAAGATAATCGGGATTTCCGATCGGTTTGATAGGAGGGCGGTTCGAGCACGACGATATTGCAGCAAGTTTCGGTTCCTATAGTGAACCGGAAGTCCTGCGCGAGCGCTTACGCGAGCGTTAACGTGGTGACGGAAAGGATGATATGTGCTGGCCTGATCGGGCAGGGGGGAAAGGACTCGTGCCAGGGTGACTCCGGTGGACCCTTGACCGCCAACAAAACCCTGTACGGCATTGTTTCGTGGGGCTACGGATGCGCGCAGCCCAAGTACCCCGGGGTCTACGGCAACGTGGCGAACATGCGCACATGGATAAGAAACGTGACCGGAATATGAAAAAAAGTACATCTGTAAATTCGACCCGTACGCAAAAATCTATTTTAATAATTGTAATTTTTCTGCGATTAATAAACAAATTTAAAAAGAAAACAAAGAAAGTGGAAATACCGGAACGTATAAAGGGCTGAGAAATGAAAAGAGAGGAGGATTCGGAGGAGAGGAAAAATCGACAGTGATGCCCGATTTGAAGGCCTTAGGCCACAGTAACGGGTATAAAATCATGTGCGAATTTAACAATTTTTTTCGTATGAAAAAGTGTAAATAAAATATAAATAAAATGCAAATAAAATTCGATGAAAATGTAAATAAAATTTATTACACATCTATTTAGTATGAATATAAAGCTGTTAGGATTTTTTTTTACGTACAAAATGGCCGACTACTAATATTTTGTTTTGTTATCTTTTTTTAGGCACTCCGCGGCGTGACATTTAGCATCCACAATTTTTTACCTGGAAGAAAAAAATTCCCGTCAATCTACATTAGAATACCTAGAGAAGTACGTACGGAATTTGAAAAATATTGTTTTGTTCAAAAGTTGCAGGTATTTGAACTTGAGAAATGAATTTTCAGTGAAAAATTTCGTTATAACTGCTCATAAAATATAAATTTCTCGATTAATCAGAAATTCCATACGTATTTTTCTGCGGAATGCAATTAGAAATATAACTTTTAAATTTCAAGTAAATCGAGTCAAAATTGTTGAAGTTATTTGTCACGCCAATTGGAAAAAAGCTGTTTCGAGAAGTTTCGAGTAGTCGGCCATTTTGTACATCGAAAAAAAAAATATATATATATTTTTTCTAACAGCTTGATCTTTGTACTAAATAGATGTGTAATTAATTTTATGAGTGAATCACTTTTTCATACGAATAAAATTGTTAAATTCGCACATGATTTTATACACGTTAGTGCGGCCTAAGGCCTTAACCCTTTGGGGTGGAACGCTCTGAAGGTCCACGGAAGGTCGAAAAAGGGCAACGATGGAATTTTGAGGGGCTACATCTACCTAGAAGCCCGAAAAAAATTGCCCAATTACGATTTTTTTGCTGGAATGCGGTTGGTGAAAAACAAACTGCATTCTTAGCGAAATTTAATTCTAACCTAAAGAAGTTCTAAAATTTAAAAAGTTGCTAGTTTTGACCTGATAAATGATTCGGTGAAAAATAGCTCTCTGGATCGTCCATTGAACACTCACGAATTCCTGCCAGTTTCAATTTTGCCGATCATTTTCCACTTCGTTATCCCTTTTCAAGGACCCATGATTGTCCTTCCGCGCTACTGACTAATCGTTCAATTCCCCTCAGAAAAAAATTCCAAAAAACTGTGGATATTAATTCCAATAATATCAGTAAAGTAATAATATAGGTATATATATACAGGGTGTCTCAAAATGACATCACATTTTAATTTAGTCATAAAACGTACTATCTATCTGAAGAGCATGAATATTTTTATCTCAATATAAGGTAAAAACATCAAAGAAGTTCAATGGCGTCAAATTGCATTCTCTTGGATGACAATTCACATCGCCACGGTGCAGATGACACGACGTGCGGACTTTTCTGTCTGTGTCAACATTTTCACCATTTTTGTAGTGAATTTATACAATTTCTATGCGTTACGCGATCGTCTAATTCTCCATGACTATACTTCAATTACTTCCTGATGCCCGTTGTCAAAGATCTATACTCAATGGTGGCCACAAAAAAAAATGGCGCGCAATAAAAAATGTCATGTCATTTTGAGACACCTTTAATATAGTTAACGGGAGATATACACCTAGATGCTCGAGGTCGAGGATTTAGAAGCTATGAACATTCCGTCGACCGCAGAAGACCTACACTGTGGGCCTGGATCGATGATTCCATGTAAGTTGACAAATTTCATGATTTATTCATTCCCAAATTTTCAAACGCGTTTTTCTCAAAACCACGTTTTTCAAATTGGTACCCAAAATTTCTCGAAAACCAATGAATCGATTGCCTTGACGTTTTTTGTGGTTATTCTATATACCATTATCTAGTACTTGTCATAGGATTTTTTTTCGTTACTTAGTTTTTATTTTATAGGCAAAATAATAACTAATTTTTGGCCCAAAAATCACTATTTTTGTTCAAACGTCCGCCATTTTGTCATAAATCGATATTTTTAAAATCGGCTATGACAGGTACTAGATTATAGTATCTAATTTAATAATCTTTTTGGTTTTTTTTTCAGACGATTTTTGAAGAAACGCCGGTGGGTACCGTATACGCAGATTTTTTTACGACGCTCCAAGGATCATACAATATCCTTGTATATTTTTGATATTTTTAAATAAAGAAAATCAAACATATTTTTGAATGTATATACTGTTAGATAATTAAAACCCCAATCCGATATTTCAAATAGTTTTCCTTGAAAAATTCACAAAAATGACCTTTTTCCGGCTCCTAGGTGTATATCTCCCCTTAAATAACATACGTGAATGCAGGTGAACATAATATATAGTCGAACAATATCGGAACATAAATGAATAAGCATAAAATAACATATGTACATTAGTGTAAGAGGATTAATCTGTAAAAGTAGAGAAGTATGCAAATATTTAAAAAGCCAGAAAATTCGGAAAAACGTGTCAACGAATGATGAATAATCGAGGTTTAAATAGTGTACGAATCATCATGGGACAAATCAGTCAATAAAATTCACATAAATATGCGGACGCGCATTCTCCATTAAATTATAACAACGTTTTTCAATGCATCGCTCATTTGTTGGCCATCCGTAGCGATCCTTTTTTATTTATTGACACGAATGGAGGGGTGTGTGTGTGTGTGTGTGTGTGTGTACACGTACACACAGACACACACACACACGATGATCCGTGACATTTCGCGAACCAACGACCAGCCCGATGCTGAATCTCCCAGCACGGATGGATTACAGAATCGTTATAATCGAATTACTATCGAATTAATGGGGCCACGAAAGTTCGCGGTAAATTGCAGTACCATGTACCTCGATGCGATAGAACTCCACCATAAAATGAGCTTTTCAAGTATTTCTTGTTTATATTATGTAGACGAGCGAACGGTATACAAAAAAATTGCAATAAAATTTATCGTATTGCAATTCTTGTATGGATGATTGGAACTCCAATAAATGAATATAAGCTCTGGTGAGCTCGCGCGAAGGATATCGTCGGAAAGTGTTCTCAATGAGCACAAGACGAGGATAAACATCGGGAAGATAGAGGAAAGAACGAATTTTTGCAATGTAAACGAGAAAGATTCTCTAATAGCTTCAGCTTCGAAGGTTTCCAAAAAACTCCAAGTGCAATGCTAACAAAATAAAAATGGATAAATTTAATCCCAGACGAACGCAGGGGATAAAAATGTAACGATTTTGATATACCCTCTGTTAATATTATAATGGAACGCTTTTTATTATTTTTACAATTGTTACGAGTTTCATCATATTTTTTTATAATCATAAACGTGTTTGTAAACAAATAAATATAAAAATGTGAAAATAAAGAACAAATGTTCATATATATTGATATATACCTATATATACGGGGTATTCATTATTTATTTCAACTTATGTTATATATAGAGGGTGTCCCAAAACTGAATGCGTCCTCTGAAATGGGGGGTTGGGGGTGAAATTCTGAGTCGATTGATATAAGCATGTGTGGGTCTCAGATCAACCCCTGAATTATTATTAATCTTTTGAGGCGGGCCAACGAGGTGCGCCCGATATGCCGGCGTACGTCGGTGAGCCATACGCGCGTCCAGTGGTGCCTGTAAGTGCGGTGCTCCTGCCGGGCTCACTTGATTGGCCCGCCTTTAACAATTCGTAATAATTCAGGGGTTGATCTGAGACCCACACATGCTTATATCAATCGGCTCAGAATTTCACCCCCAACCCTCTATTTCAGGGAACACATTCAGTTCTAGGACACCCTGTATACAGGGTGTCCTGTTATGAATAGATAATCCTGCAACCGTCGATAGGTCAGATCATGTCCTACGAGATGCTGGAATTTCAGTTCAGTAAAACTTCCTTTCTTTGAACCGGTTTTTGTTAACACTCTTGGTTATTTGTTTTATCTAAAAAAATCTTCTTTTTAACCTTAAATGTTAAGAAAACTTTATGAAAAAAGATCTTATGCAGAATTTTCATATAAACCAATGCGAACATTTAACTTAGATAGCCTGTGGTGTTAAAAAAAATGTACCACGCATATCGTGCCAATTACTTTACAAAGTTGCTTAGTTATCGTCGATTCGCATCATTAGTAGAAATGGGATACGAAAAACCAAAGGCAGATGAATTTTTTCCAAAATGTCGAAATTCGCGGAACTTTTACTAAACTGAAATTCCAGCATATAATAGGACATGATCTGACCTATCGACAGTTTCAGGATTATTCATTGATAACAGGACACCTTGTATAAAGGAAATAACCAAGTTTCATCGAGTTTCATCGGGAGACACAGACTCGAGTAAACACGCAGCACTAACGGTGAGAAGAATCGATATGGTTGCACTTTCCCATCTCCGATCGGATACCTCTCTCTCTCTCTCTCTCTCTCTCCCTCCCTTTCCGTCACTCTCTTGCAGTCTCGTTGTTTTTTGGTTTCACAGGCCAGTTTGTTCGTTGATCCAGCTACGGAGGGCTGCGACGCGTGTATAAACGCCCGGATAGGCGGGATGCGCGCATTCGTATCCCCAGGACACTATTCCGATCAGTTGGCCGCTCTGTACTAAAGGACCGCCGCTGTCACCCTTAAATAGAAGAGAAAACAATGGAAATCCCTGACGAATGGGTTGCAGCCCGAACGGGAGAGGACCAGCGCATAACGGAATAAAAACGGAAAAAAACGAATGGACAGGAAGTGCGAATCAAGAGAATAAAAGAGTATGTAACGAAGGAGAGACAGAGAGAGAGATCCTCGTGCCAGCATGAGCCGAAGAGAAAAATACATCCTGTGTGCCACAGGGATATCGTTTCTCTCACGAATATCCGGGATAATGGAAATATTACGTCGAAAACAGAAATTCCCGAGAGATTTGGTCCATGCTCGTGCCGAATGCACATACAGTCGCGTTCTCCTCTTCATCTTCCCCCTCTTCACCCCCCCCCCTCTCTCTCTCTCTCTCTCTCTCTCTCTCTCACACTCTCTCGCTCGCTCTCTGGCTCTTTCCCATTGTCTCTGTCATCCATGGCTGGAGTGATCGATTTATCGGAAAATCTCGATATTTCTCTTCACGACGAACATTAGTATGTTTTATTATTACTATTATTATTATTATTATAATTTCATTTCTCCCCCGCTGCGATTTTACCGAAATCGCAACCGCGGGCCGCCCTGCCCTAGTTTCAATTCCGGTAAAGGTTTCCTCGAAACAAAGCGAAGCTAAGGATTATAGGGATTGAGGCGAAAAAATATACGATCGAGTTGTCCCTTTGCGAGAGCTTTAATAATCGTTTTGACAAACGCGTGGGATTTTTTGTTTCGAATTTATTTATACAATGAACTTGACATGGCTCTCCGGTGAATAAGAGAGAGTATAGAGAACGAAAGCCCCTGTCAGTGGATTATCAAGCTTGCAGTGCTGAATTGACTCTGGAATAACCGTGCAACAAAATGCCTCGTCCATTATAAAGTAGTAACTTTTACACGAGATTGGACACTTTTTATCAAAATTAAGTGAAAGATTGATGCTCAATATACGAAATTATTCTATTACTATTATATATAATTATTTCATGATTTTTATTAGTTTAAATCGCTGGCTTATTATTTTCATCGCCCAATTCAATTATTACATTATTTTCATTATTGTAAATTGTTATTTTGTTACTTTCATCACTAAAAATCGCTATTTCGTCATTATTATCATTATCGAATAAACGTTGCATTATTTGTAATGTAAAAAATGATTATTTTAGGTCTTCATGATTCAAGACTATTATTCCGTTTCGTTTGTCCTTATAAATATAATTTTATTGTTGTCGGTATTAAAAGTTACTTTATTATTTTTATCATCACACTGAGCAAAAGAAATCGTTGAATGTGCAAAATGCATTTTGTTGTCTCGAAATTTTGTTGTTTCAACAGTTGCTCAGACATGCTAAATAAGCTGCAGTTCACACCACTAAAACTATCAGTTAGATTAACGAAACGTTTGTTACGCCAATCAAAAATCAAGTTGAACGTATTTAAAGATAGATTTTGTTAAACCAACTGAATTTTGGTTGGATGAACGAATTTTTTTTTTCCGGGTAAGATTCACCACTCTAAAACCATCGTCATTATAATTCAAAATGAACGTTGCTCTATCCGTGCCATCATAAATCGTTGTTTGATTATTTTTATTATCATAAATAAATATTCCGTAGACAATAATCGTTACTTCCTCACAGCACCCTTCGATTAAATAAATATAGAGGTACGACGATCGTTTTACGAATTTTCGGGCTACCGATTTTTCCAGATTATCAAAATCCATCAGAGGTACAAAGTTCTTCTTCACTCTCATGACCAACAATCATATCGGGAATTATTTATAGTCCAGGAAATTGTGGAAACGAGAACTTACGAAACACGCGTCTCTGCCGCCCTCGCCGAGGTAGCCGGCGCACAACATTCGATCGGTAATTCGGCGTTGTCGTTTGTAGAGCGTGTAACACTCGGAGTTGGAGACCAAGGGGACATCGACTTGCCGCAGAGCGTCGCTTAGCGAGCCCTTGACACGTCGAAGTCCCCAACCGGTCACAGTCGCGTAAGAACCGGCACCGTAACGATCTCCGGACGGCGCGAGGTCGATCGGTTTTATGCCCTCGCCGTAAATCAACGGTTCCTGTAACTGCAACTGCAATTTTAGAAAGAAAAAAAAACCCCACTACCGATCATCGCGATTTTTTTGCCGATCGTCACCTCGATCAGAGCGACGTCATAGTCCGAAGTTCGGCTCGAATAATCGTCGTGGACTATCACATTTTTGGCTTCCACTATCCTTCCACCAGAGCTGATGGTCGATGAGCCTGCTTGGATCGACACCGCCGAGGAAAAAGCTCTGTGACCAAATTGTTAATCTACTTTGTCACCGAAATTGGCCATTTTGGAACGAGAAGTACATTAATAAATAGTTGAGTTAAAAAAATACGGAAAAAAATTAAGGGTTGTTGTATTGTGTCATTGAGAATGTTGGGAGGATGTAATTACGAATGACTGTGATTTCGTTATATTTATTTGTCACTATTAAAAGTCCGTAAGCAAATATTTATAAAGTAGTGAGTATGAAAATGATAGAGACATATATACAGGGTGTTAGAAAGGTCGTTGCAAAGCCTTAAGGGAGTGATAGGTCACGTCGTTAGGAAAATATATAACCCAGGTTACCTTAGTCCAAAGTCTAAGGATTTCGAGTTATCATGGTAAGTATGATTTTTGGAAAATTCCCCAAAATTAGGTACCAACTCGTTCACCTCTTATTTTAATGCTATTTTTTAGTAGCCGTAACGTAAGAGGTATTGTTATTTTTTGACAAGTTTTTTATTATTTAGCATGTCCAATTTAGTTAGTTGTGTGGATGCAGATGATTGTATTGGTGTTTGTCGATCGAATACACATTAAGCTAAGATGCAAATAAGTTTTTCATTGCCAATTATTGTCTGTTTGAACATTATGAACGAGTTACCTAATTTTGGGAAATTTTACAAAAATCATACTTATGATAACTCGAGATCCTTAGACTTTGGACTAAGGTAACCTAGGTTAGATATGTTCCTAACGAGGTGACCAATCACCCCCTTAAGGCTTTGCATCGACCACCCTAACACCCTTTTATACAGAAATTTCAGTTTGGGAAAAGTCCCACGGTTTTCAAGATTTTGGGATTTATGTTTTTTTTATCACCTGTTTTTGGTTTTTTGCATGCCATTTCTACAAATAATATGAATAGACAATAACTAAGCATATTTTTTTTAGTAATGGGCACAATATGCTTACCACGTTTTTTTATACCGTAGGCTATCAAAATCGGATGTTCGAATTGGTTTGTATGCAAATTCTGCATGAGATCTTTTTTCATAAAGTTTCCTTAACATTTGAGGTTAAGAAGAAGACTCTTCTAGATAAAACAAATAACCAAGAGTATTTTTTTTAACCGGGTCAAAAAAAGTCATCACTTGCAGAAATGGCATGCGAAAAACCAAAAGCAGATGATTTTTATCTCGAAATCCGTGGGACTTTTGCGAAACTGAAATTCCAGCATATGGTAGGATATGATCTACCTTATTCACAGTTGCAGGATTATCCATTCATAACAGGACACCCTGTATATATAATAAAATTATAAAATAATAAAAATTGCTTCTATCAGAATTTTACTACTTCAAGCCTCGATGAAAATCTGAAAAAACCTGAAACATTTTTGAATTTTGATTTCGAATAATTTTCACGAGAAGAATTGATTTGCAAATTGCTTAAACCAACAAATAATGAAAAATTAAAGGTGTCGTTGAGAATGTTGAGACGATGTCGTAATTACGAGTGACTGTGATTTCGTTATATTCATTTGTAACTATCAAAAGTTCGGAAGGAAATATTTATAAAGGAGTCAGAATAAAAATTAATAGAAATATATATATATATATATATATATATATATATATATATATATATTCGGAAGAAACTGTTACGTGGAATACCTAAGTTTTTATTTTTTTGCTCGAAATCGATCTAGGAGATCTTTTTTATGCATATTTTTTTATTTTCTTTGTTTTATATATTGTTTTTATGAGAATATATTAAACTTCCGCGAACATTTACCATTTTTTCAGAATTAAAATAAAACGTTTTTAAGAGAGAGAACATTCTGAAAAAACGTCTGAGTATTCAGACAAATTAACAAAGTCATTGAGTGAGAAGAAAACTATTTTTACTCATCATTTGCTGAACTATTATTCGTTTAAGCAATTTGCAAATAAAATCTTGTCATTACGGTTATACAAAATCAATATTCGTAACAAATTCGATAATGGCTGACGTTTTTCAGATCTCCATCGAGTCTTGAAGTGGTAAAATTCTAAACGGAGCAAAATTTTATATTTTATCATTTTGTTTATATATATATATATATATATATATATATATATATATATATATATATATAAAATTTTATATTTTATCTTTTTGTTTATATATATATATATATATATATATATATATATATATATATATATATATATATATATATATAAACAAAATGATAAAATATAAAATTTTGCTCCGATTGGAATTTTACCACTTCAAGACTCGATGGAGATCTGAAAAACGTCAGCCATTATCGAATTTGTTACGAATATTGATTTTGAATAACAGTAATGCCAATATTTTATTTGCAAATTGCTTAAACGAATAATAGTTCAGCAAATGATGAGTAAAAAATAGTTTTCTTCTCACTCAGTGACTTTGTTAATTTGTCTGAATACTCAGACATTTTTCAGAATGTTCTCTCTCTTAAAAACGTTTTATTTTAATCCTTAAAAATTGGTAAATGTTCGCGGACGTTTAATATATTCTCATGAAAACAATATATAAAACGAAAAAATTTTAAAAAAATATGCATAAAAAAGATCCCCTAGATCGATTTCGAGCAAAAAAATGAAAACTTAGGTATTCCACGTAACAGTTTCTTCCGAAAAAAAGCAAGGGGAGATAGAGAGATATTAGGGGCGGCTGAATTTATAATTTTTCACGAGCGACTATGTTAAATTGCCCGGACATTGAGTTCGTTCGTTTAGCTCGACTTTTGCGCACTTCTTCCACCTTCTGTGGACTTCCAAAGTGTCTGACAGAAGTGCAGCTAAGACGAACAGGCACCCCAATGTAAATTCACTCTCGAGGACGATGCAGCGCAAACTTTCGAAAACTTCGAAGTTCAACTCTCGTCGCACGCGTATTTACGTTTGAAAAAAAAGGCCATGTCTCAACGCATCTGTCGGTGATGCAGCGCCTGGCCCTTTTTAATTTCGTAGTTTAACGAATTCACCCTTTATGCTCGGGGGTAGAGACACGGAAGAGTAGCAGAGGGTCGGAAAATGGAGACGAAGGGATGAAGCATTTCTTACCGAGCGACGCAATGCGCGGCGGTGAGGATCCAAGTTTTGCTGATTATCGAACCACCGCAAACGTGACGATCGTTACGTCGCAGGGATATCTGATTAATGCAGTAAATCAGCGAGTGTAATGAAGACAAATATGAAGCGAGAGCGAGAGAGAGAGAGAGAGAGAGAGAGAGAGAGAGAGAGAGAGAGAGAGAGAGAGAGAGAGAGAGAGAGAGAGAGAGAGAGAGAGAGAGAGGAGAGAGAGAGAGAGAGCGAGAGAGAGAGAGAGAGAGAGAGAGAGAGAGAGAGGGAGAGAGAGAGAGCGAGAGAGAGAGAGACCAAATGAACAAATATTGCAGAAATGATAGAAAATCAATAGTATCGAATTGGAAGAAAAATGGTTTCAAAAATAAAGGAATGTTAACGAGCTACATCTACCTAGGTGGGCAAAAAAAATGCATTTTCTAAATTTCATTAGAATATCCCTAACATTGAATAAACTACAGATTCTCACAATCGGCCGCGCGATCGATAACCATACCATACTTCAAACTTTAAGGGGTCTTCTCGATATAGACGCTAAAAAAAATGTTTGATGGGTTTATATTACAGATATTGATACAAAAGTTGTTACACTTAATAAATACACTTTCGAAATACATTGTTTTAAATTTTGTGTATTTATGTAACCTAAACAAACTTTATACACGCTTTTTTCGAAACAACGTTTTTCTACGGCTTGTTGATAAAATCTTCGAAACTACGGAACCGATCCTTGTGAAATTTTGACCACATATTCTTTACAACTATAGCTATAGCGCATATCAAGGATTTTTTTAATTACTTATTAAAATAGGTACTATTTTAATAGATATATATTAAAATATATACAGGTATATATATAAAAGGTAAATATTAAAATAGGTACTATTATAAAATAGGTAACTACTATTTTTGTTGCCAAAAACGGTGAAAAAAACACGTTTTTTTTTTGTTTTTCGAAAAATGTGCGCCATTTGGTTAATTTTGCATGTATCAAAAATCGTATGATAGCGCTATAGCCATTAACATACTGAATCTATAAATAGAATTTTTCGTCTGTAAATAGTGACTTACATAAATACACTTTTTTAAATGTATTTCGAAAGTTATTTAAGTGTAACAACTTTTATATCAATATCTATAATACGAAACTATAAAAAAAAAATCATGTAATTAGCCTTTTTTAGCGTCTTAAGTGAAAACGCGTTTTTGTTGAAACACTGTTATTAAAGTCGGTGGACACGATATCTCGAGAACCACTTGATGGATTATTTACAAATTTATAATAGATACGATGCGGAATATTTAAAGGTCGTTGACGATCTCATTTTTTTCACATCGATCTTCGTTTTTTAATAGTTACGTAAAAATGACGACTTTTTTTCGTAGATTTTGTATACTCGAGTTTAAATTCGTCGCCACGGTGTTAGGAGAAATGATTTTAAAAATCGACGATCGTCAACGACTCGTTTTTATTGTCAACTTGAAAAAGCCGCTTAATTTTTAGATTTCAGATAGACCGTTTAAGCTGGAGAGTGTCCACAGCCAAAAGTCGCGAAAAAATGTCATCCTCTGGCGGCGAAAATTTTGTTATTTTTCGGTGATTTTTTTCAAAGGCTAACAATATATGAACCTTTGTGTTTTAAAAAATGCGTTTCTTTTTCACCAAACGTTTCCCAGAGAAAAAATCGGAATTTGGCATTTTTTTCGGGTCTCGAGGTAGATGTAGCCCCTTAAGATCGGCAACCGTCAAATGATGTTTTCGTTCACGGGCAGAAAGAGGAGCGATAGAAGCTGGAAGAGGAGCGATAGGACAAATGAACCGAGACTAAAATTCGCGCTTTTCGAATTACTGAAACACTTGCCTGATAAGGATGATACTCGATCCTGGTCGGTTCACCACCAACGATGCGACTGTAGTCTACAGTGTCCAATTACAATCGAGTCACATGGAAGGAGAGAATTAAAAGAAGTTTTACCAAAAGCTACCTCAACTCGGACCTTCGTAGCTAGAGCGATAAAAAAATTCGCGTCGACAGACGAAAAAAAGTACATATATACAGGGTGAGTCACAAAAAGCTAGAAACTCGAAATTGAGACGTTGCAAAGGCTCCACCCCAAAAAGTCGTATCACAAAATATATGTCCTCAATGGTGAACATTCTGAACGCATTATTTACAACAAAATCATTATTCCCTCCCGGAATTACCAGGTTCATTATCCGCCCCGTGCTAATTTCCGTTTTATTCAATTTTTCGTATGTCAAGGTCATCCCAAGATAAGGGAACGGTAATTGGCTTGATTTTTGGACAAGAAGCAGAAGTGGAAATTTAAGTATGAGGGCTGTAATTTAAAAAAAACGGAGGTGACCGTGGGACCGCGTGAAAATTAGGAACTTCGAATGCTCCGATGGTTTGAAATTCCGAATTTTAATGTTCCGAAATGCAAGATGGTGCCGGCTTGAAATTCCGAACTTTGAATGGTCAGAACGTTCAAAACTCCGAAAGAATAGTACCCCGAAAGATCAAAACTCCGAAAGAATTTTACACGAAAGAACAAAACTCCGAAATTCCTAACACCGTCAAAATAGTTCGGCTACGGAAGTTTTAAAACTTTCAACATTTTTAATAAATCGACGATCTATTTCAAGAACATTTTTTTATTACGCGGTGATTTTGCGTCAATTTTGAAATTTGTCTAAACAATGTTTTACGTTTTACATAATTTACAGTCAACTGTGTAGACTTTCGCTGGCATGACCTTGACATGAGGGCCGGGTTGAAATTCCGAACTTTGAATGCGCCGAAGGTTTAAAATTCCTAATTCTAATGTTCCGAAATTACAAGGTTCGTCAAGATTATGCCAGCGAAAGTCTACAAAGTTGACTGTAAATTATGGAGAACGTATAACATTGTCTAGAATAATTTCAAAATTGACGTAAAATCACTACATAATAAAAAAAAATTCTTGAAATAATTCGTCGATTTATTGAAAACTTTGAAACTTTTCAACCTTCCATAACCGAATTATTTTGACGGTGTTCAGATTTTCGGAGTTTTGGTCTTCCGTGTAAAATTCTTTCGGAGTTTTGATCTTTCGGGATAGAATATTTTCGGAGTTTTTAGCGTTCTGATCATTCAAAGTTCGGAATTTTAACCCGGCCCCGTGACTGTAAGGGGGACACGTTTTTTTTAACGTCTCGTTTAAAAAAAAACTGGCCCAACTGGGCCTAAATTTTGATAAACGCTCCAAATCCAGGCTCTGACCTCTTTTGTCTAGGATCAATATTTGAGGAGCAGGCGAACAAAATTAAACTTGTCCACACTACGTCAAATTTTTTTTTCGTGCATCGAAACTGCCTTTTTTTTGGAAAAGGCAATTTTGAACAAATGTTGATGCGTTTCGAGCCGCACTTAATTCAAAATATTTCGGAAGCTAATAAAAGTGTGCTGAAGTACACGAAAAAAAATTAACATAGTGCGGACAAGTTCGGTTTTGTTCGCCTGCTCCACATTTATAAAAGTTTTTATTTATTTATTCAGCCGGCTGGAGCAAAATGAACGGGGGACATTGAGAGACAAATGGAAATGAGGACACCGCGAATGAATCGACCTGTATCCTTGCCGAGTGACGAAACTCCGACCACGCAATAAGCCGCGAACAGGAACGCGCCGTTTCGCGAATGTTGCATTCTGAAGTCGACACGAGCGAACTCTGAGCTCGAACGTTCCATGGATCTCCCTTTTATTCTGCTATTCGGGTTAATTGATCCGCCCTCACGCGGTGCCGCTAGTCATATCCGGAAAAAAAATTCACGAATGTAAATCAAATGAAAAAGTGGAGAGGCAAAAGAAAAAAAAACGATTACGCGATGAGCGAGCTCCGGAGGGCTCTCGACAAGGTTGACCTTGCATTTTCTTTTGCAATACACTATTCCTCTTACTACTTCGCTTGGAGAAAAAAATGAAGGGGGGAGTTACCTTTAGGCGAGAAAAAAGTTTGCGGATTTTCATAATTTTTTTTTCGTTTTTAAGACTTGTTTACTATTTTTGAAACTTTGGGTATATTTTATTACTACTTTAGGCTGTTTCGTGGTATTTTTATTTTTTATTAATCTTCAAAAATGGCGGGGGTATGGCACGGTCTTCTAAACTGCATTTTTAGAACTGGCGTGACGTATAGCTAAAAAACTAATCGAACGATTCTGATGAAATTTGGTATCAATCTTTCTAACCTTATTGTTTAAAACATGACACTAAATGTTTTTGAGAATGAAAAAAATATGTATTTTTTGTGGCAAATTGTAGCCATTTTTTCGGAAAATTCCATCATTTTGTTTCAAAGCGTACCATTTCATCGATTTTCAACATTTCTCACTTTTTCTTGGTTCATAGTG
Organism: Ophion ellenae; assembly: GCA_963210295.1. Lineage (NCBI taxonomy): Eukaryota > Metazoa > Arthropoda > Insecta > Hymenoptera > Ichneumonidae > Ophion > Ophion ellenae. The sequence continues at coordinate 29,864,116 of OY723396.1, read as the reverse complement.
TGCGTATGAGTATGAATGAAAGAATAATATTCGTCGGTTTTTTTCTGATTAATCCGGCCGACGCTACGTGTCACGCAGCCCGACACCATCCGACGCAACGCGTTTGGAAAATCGTGCCATTCCTCCGAAATTTTTGAAGATTCAGAATTTAATAAAAATAGCATTGAACAGCCAAGAGTAGTATTAAAACATACCCTAATTCTCAAAAATGGCGAACGAATCGATAAAAAAATACCCTTAAAAAATCATGAAAATCAGTAATTTTTTCCTCGCCTAAAAGTATTTCCCCCCTTGAAAGGCACGGTACAACATGGACAGCGAGACGGCGGTGAGGAATCTAAAACGAAATTGTGTTCGAGCAAATTTTTTCACCGATTTAAAAAGCCCTTGAAATCTGAACCCTTTTACCAAAATCTGTAACACTTTATCCTCAAATTGTCTTTAATGATACTAAAGTATCATTAAAGACAGAAAGAAAAAATGTGTAGGGGAATAAATTCCCCTACACATTTTTTTCCAGCTATCGATAAAATTGCGAAATTCATGGGGCAAAAAGTAATTTGTCTGAAGATTGAAAAATCTTCGTCAAAGTCTGAAGTGTTTTGCCGATTTTTACGAAATCCACTTGGATGAGGATATTTGCGATAGACGATTAGTGTGCAAAAACTCAGCTGGTTACTTTGAGGCGTCTGAATATGAAAATTGCAACAAATGCATTTTTTGCTTTTATAGCCTAGAGTTGTAGGTTCAATTTGCAATAAACAATTGAAAAAATTACTGAGTTATGACGATTTTTGTTAAAGGGCAGAGATCCCCACTGGGCTACGACGGACCGCCCTGCTGCAATTTAAGGGAGACTTTGTCCTTGGAGTGCCATATTTCAGGTGTTTACATTTTATTTTTTTTTTTAAAGGAAACGAGTAAAGCTTTTTGAGTGCGGTTTTTTTCTTGCTTTTATTCATGATATACAGAACGTTTAAAAAAAAAATTTGAAAACGAAAAACCAAAATGGCGGCCGTTGCAGCTCCGCGAAAACAGGTCCTCAAATCGCGGGAGGTAAACGGCTGACATCACTGCCCCCTCTTTGTTGATCTGAAACACAAATTCAAAGCATATTATTAATCTGTGACCCTTTGGTCATGGAATGATGGATGGGTTTTTCGTTTAGTACAAATTTCGGAAAATGGCGGCAATTTAAAAAAAAATCGAATTTTCGCGTTTCTTTTTCGCATAAAAAGATAAATAATAAATGCAAAAATGTATCTATCGAAAAAACGATCCGTCATTCCGTGAAGACATATTTTCTGAGTATGCTCTTCAAATTTCAGGTCGATATGTTAATTACAGCGGTCAGGAGAATGTCAGCCATTTTTAAAAACGTGTTTTCGAGAAAAACGCGTTTAAAGTTTTGTAATGTGTTTACACAAATGTGTTTATCATTACTGCTCATGTTGAGCCGCTAACATCTCCCGCTGCATTTCAAGGACAAAGTCTCCCTTAACATGTGTACATAATTAAAATTCCAAAAATCTGAAACCGAATTATTGTAAAAAAATATTGAAAATTCTAAATTTTGGGAAAGTGCTAATTGTATGTAAAATTCGTCTGGGTCAGCATGACCCAGTGCGTCGACTGAGCACTTGATCGACTCAATCGAAACGAATGCGTACTATTCAAACAAATCCGTACACGCCCGCACATTTTTCCGTAAATTTCATTTTTCGCCGTTTCGGAACATTCCACTCCTATTGCCAAGCGGAAAGCCGATATCCGCGAATGGAATTCGTAAAATGCTTGCTTGATGCATATTTGCTGTATCACGAGTCAAAGGGTACTCGCGCATGCGCATGAATTCCTCGTTTTCACAAGCGTGATGGATGTTCAAGTGACGTTTTCGATAACCCGGCGCACCGAACTGTTCGCCTCAAAGTTCCGAACTATTGTAGTAGTTCCGACATTCCAAAGATACCATCCCCCGGCATTATCGATCCTTCCGGTCAACATCGCCTCGAGTCAACGACGCTCGAATCGGTACAATGAGCGACGAGATTAATCGCGACCAAATCCGATTTGACGATATTTAAGGCGGGAGATTTAGGCGAGGAAAAAATTGCTCATTTTCTTTATTTTTTTTTTAAGGAAAGCTTTCTTCACTATTTTTGAGACTCATAATTTCTTTTAATTTATTTTGTATCAATATTTAAGAATGCTGGCAGTATGGCACGGTCTTTTCAACGAGTTGCGGAGGATGTTGTCAGACGGCGTGACAGGTAGCGTCGGCGGGATTAATCTGAAAAAAAACCAAATGAGATTTTTCTCTTGTTGACACTCATACGTAGAATATGAACCAAGAAAAAGTGAGACAAGTCCAAAATCGATGAGATGGTACTCTTTGAAACAAAAAGATTGAATTTTCCGACAAAAAATAATTGATTTTGCAATCAGAAAATCTTTTTTCTTTTTAACATTATCCAAAACATTTTTGTACAACATTAGGGGGTCAAAGTCGTTTAAGGTCATTTTTATAGGTGACCTTGAATGACCTTGAACGACTTTTACCCCTTGAGGTTTTTTACTTATGCGGCTTGAGGTGCTCCACAAGATGGTTGAAAAAAGTGTACCATTCCATTAAAAAATGTGGAAGTGACCTTCACAGTGCGTCAGCGCCTCCACCGAAATAAAAAAAAATTGGTCGCATTTTCACACCGTACAACTTTTGCGTGGAACATTTTTTTGTGACGTCGATAATTAGCGAGTTATTTCGGGTGGCAGAGATAAGAGGGACACCCTGTATATATATATACGTACGAGGACTTCCTTCGACATCCCCTGGCAGCTATCAATAACTATAGTTTCTCGCAAAAAATCATTACCACCATTGTGATTAAGGGGTGGTACCTGAGTCAACAGCGAGAAAAACAGGTAAACTTCGGGAATTTTTATCTCAAAAACTAACGTTTCGATTGGATCCGGGTTTTTTTTATTGGAAAATATGTACATTGAGGTATGTTTGGGAATTTTTTAAAATAAATTGGTTGACTGGAAGCGATTCAAACGCGATTTTCTCGAAACATAGTTTTCAAAGTCGGTGACAGATGTATCTCGAAATCGACTTGTCCGAATTTGTCCAAATTTGGATACAATATTCTTCGATAGTTTTTCTCATTCGCCACGTGTTTTTCATTTGATTGAACCATTGCATTTTTATGCAATGTGTATGCAATCCAAAATCGTCGGAAATTGCGAACGAAAAGCGAATGTCAAATTCAAACGGTCGCAATTCCGTAAAAAATGAAAAATTCATTAAAAAATCCTACGAGGCGAACGAGAGAAACTATCGAAGAATATTGTATCCAAATTTGGACAAAATCGGACAAGCCGTTTCCGAGATACATCTGGCACCGACTTTGGAAACTACGTTTCGAGATAATCGCGTTTCAATCGCTTCGAGTCAACGAATTGATTTGAAAAAATTCCCAAACATACCTCACTGTACATATTTTTCAATAAAAATAACCCGGGTCCAATCGAAACATTAGTTTTTGAGATAAAAATTCCCGAAATTTACCAGTTTCTCTCGCCGTTTACTCAGGTACCTCCCCTTAAATTTGTGAAACGTATATGGAACTTCGACTCGGGTAAATTCTCCGCCACCACATTCAAACGGTTTCCGAGACCCTAACGACTCCTCACATTAGTTCGATAACCGCGAAAGGGTCGTGAATTTTGAATATAAATGTCTTTGACCAAGTGTCCTAACTAAGATAAAGAGACCTGCCAGCGTTTCCGGTAGGCGTTTCTCAAAACACAAGGACGTTGATAAACTCATTTGTATTACGAAAAGTGTGCATATTTATTATTAATTAACTTGATGGAAAGCGATAACAGCCACGAAATACGAGTCGTTGCGGAACCGATAAGACATAATCGTGGAGACGCGGGAGAGCCTGAGTAGAACAGGCAGTTATTGGTCAGCCCCGAGGCCCCCTTCTTGTCCCGTTACTTCGGCACTGGTAATTGTACCGTTATAGGTGTCTCGATGTTTCGAGGCTAACGAGAGGTTGGCTCTCGAGAGTGACCGGGGCGGGACGTACGTACGGTTGAAGCGGAATTATGGTGTTCTTTGCGCGGGAACATTAACGACTCGTTAACACAGTTATGGGTGACATTGTTGCGGTCGTCGCTCGAAGGAGCTCCGAGCTGCGCGGTCATTAACACGTCACGGAAGAACGGCTATCCGTGCCGGGCGCATGAATAACACGGGCTACCCGGTGTCCTGCTCGAATCGTCGCGCTACGCGAGTCGAAAGATAAATGTTCTTTTTAACGGGCTACATCAACCGAGAGGTCCGAAAAAATGGCCAAATTTCGAATTTTTTGCTGGGAAATCGGTTGGTGAAAAAGAAGCGCATTTTTTCCTACATAGGGGTACATATATTGAGAGCCGTTAAAAAAATAGAGAAAAGCCACAACATGGCCACCGGCAGATGATGACATTTTTTGCGCGACGTTTGGCGGTGGACACTCTCCAGCTTAAACGGTCCGTCTGAATTCGGAAGACCAAACGGATTATTCAAGTTAACAATGAATACGAGTCGTTGACGATCGTCGATCGTTAAAATAATTTTTTTGAACCACGTGGCGACGCATTGACAATTAAGCATGCAAAGTCGATGAAAAAAAGTCGTCATTTTGACGTAACAATTAAAAAGTGAAGATCGATTTTTAAAAAGTGAGATCGTCAACGACCTTTAAATGTTTTTCATCGTATCTCCTGTAAATTTGGAAAGAATTCATCGAGTGGTTCTCGAAATGTCATGTCCACTCTGAAAACAGTGTTTCGAGAAAAGCGCCGTTAACCCTTTGAAGCATATATTTTTCTTTACGTGCACGTTTTTGTGCACTTTCGTTACTGATGACACCCGCTACGTGAAAAATAAAAATATAATAGGTATGTTTTAGTAGTTATCGAAGTCCTAGGAACCTTGCAACGCATTTACATCCGCCATATTTTATTAAAAAAACATTTTTCAATCGTCAAAATCTGAATTGAATTAGGCGTAACATCAGTGTTACACTATGCCGCAAAGGGTTAACGGAGTATCCCACTCTGGAAACTTCAAAAAGTCGTGTTTTGCATATTGTTATGGTGTGAACTTTCAAGAATATTTTGAAACCAATCGGAGCCTGGAATTGTCAAAATTGACGAAGTTGCACCTATTTTAGTGGAACAGTGTGCATCGGATTTACCGCGATCTGTCGAGTTTGAACGCGATTATCTCGAAACTACACATCTCGACACGGCGGGATTAATATCTCGAGTACCATTCACACTATTGACTTGAATTTGCTCAGTTAGAGTTCAAACAGTAGTCATTTTCGATTCACGATCGCATTTTTTAATTTGCTGAACCATTTGTTTATAACGATGACTTCAGCATTCTGTTTTTCAAGAGAAAAATTAGGTTTTCTCTGGAGAAGCTGTCATTTTTCGTATGTTTCGAAATTTCGAAAAGTGAATCATGAATCCATAGCCAGTTGGATATATTTGAAGAAAAAAAATTGCGTTTTCGTTTCAGATTACATTTGAGCCTGGTAGAGATCCCGCCGTTTCGAGCCTCGCCGCTGGAGGACTGCAACGCCAATTGCAGCACCACGAACACTTTGAAATGCTCATTCAAAGTGCAGCTCATTTATTTTTAGGAATATTTCAATGAAATTTTCAGGGAATATAGCTAAAAGGTGATACTATCGAATGAAAATATTTTTGGAAGATGTAGTTTTTTTTACCCACTAGGTAGATGTAGCCCGTTCAGGCGTTACCCCCACTTGTAGCGCAAAAAAGGCCTTTTTCATGAATTTTTTTAAAGAAAACTACAAAACTTTTTTAATCGATCAATATACCATCTTAAAGAACACATCTTGAAGAACTTTCAGTAATTTTTTTATTGAAAAATATTACATTGTTTAGTGGCAAATGGCCGTCAATGAAATAATGTTTTTATATACACGGTTCGCGGTGACCAACATTGCGGCGAAGTGGATCATCTGAAAAAAAAAATGCGGATGGATTTGGTCAAATATAAGTATAAACTAGTCTTTAATCGAAGGATTTTAAAAAATATTCATTTTTCACAAAATGGCGGACAGTCAAAGTTAATGGTTCGATTTTAACGAAAAAAAACGGCCGTTTTTTGGCTATAAAACGGCCATTTTTTTCGAAAAAAAAAATCGAACGATTAAAGACTACATTTTTATGTATTAAATAAGCCCGCAAAATTTCAAGAAGATCGGTTCATTAGTGTTCGAGTAATCTTGGTCACCGACTTCAGAAATGCCATTTTGAGAAAAACGCGTTTAAAGTTTCTCTTTCAACGCTCATATCTCAGTCAATTTTGTTCGGATCGACTTGAAATTTTCAGCACATATTCTCAGATACTTATACTTCAAAAAAATGCAATAAAAAAAATCGATTTTTTCAAAATCGCAAGTGGGGGTAACCCCTTGAGCCTAATCGCGGACTTTAACTTTCGATCACGAAAGAAAAATGTATCGAGACAGAAAGGGAGAGATTAGGTTTAGGTTTAGGTTTAGGAGCAAATAGGACTAAAACGTCCTCTGGCACACAATCCTTCTTCTTTCAATATACCGAAAATATACAAGACTAAAATGAGACCGAATACAAAAACAAAACAAAAGTGACTCCATATAAATCAAACTAAAATAAAGAGAAACATGCACATCACTAACAAATAAACCGGACTCGATACACAAGCAAAAGAAATACGAAATCAAATAACGCAAGTATAGAGAAAACAAAAGGAAATCGAGGATAGAATGAAGATAAAAATAAAAAAGAAGAACAAAAATAAAAAAGAGAAAAGAGAACGCAAACAAAGAAAGAGAGAGAGAGAGAGAGAGAGAGAGAGAGAGAGAGAGAGAGAGAGAGAGAGAGAGAGAGAGAGAGAGAGAGAGAGAGAGAGGAGAGAGAGAGAGAGAGAGAGAGAGAGAGAGGCCAAAAATGACAGAACATGTATAAATCAAAGTTTGACAAGAGCCTCGTCCGATAAACAATTTAAACGCACGATAAATCACCTCTCGAGATATATATACCGAAGGAAGAGTGGCCAGCTCGTCTGAGCACACACGGCTCCTTCTCCTTTCCCGTGCTCACCCTTTTCTACTGCCTGCTCTTTCCTCTCTTTCGACGTGTAGCATCCGTCACTCTCGTACGTCCAAAGGACACGCAACATCTGTGGCCTCCTGTAAATCCCTCCCCTCTCCATCTTGAGAGGAACCAAGAGAGAGAGAGAGAGAGAGAGAGAGAGAGAGAGAGAGAGAAAGCGTCAATCGATAATCCCCATTCCTGTACACAAACTCCGCAAAATTTTCGACACACAAGCACGGACACGCTGCCGAGCTCGCATAGTCGCTCTAAATTACGCAATCTCCCAACAAATTATGCAATGAACACACCGTTAATTTTCCATGACGAGCTTCACGAAGGCTGCCCACATACTCGGTCGCATATGTCGGCGATGTTGTCGTTTGGCGTTCGCAACTCCGTGAGAAAAAGTGCATTCGCGCCGCATTCTGACTGTCAAAACGCCATTGATAGGCGACATTTCACGCCTCGAAATTGCGGAGGATAGGGCTTTCTTCGTCCCGCCGTGACCATCGCCAACCCTCTCTACTCTCTTTCGCTACATGCCAGTGCTCATGTAGCTTTAATGCACTCTCGCGATCGCAAACAAACCTTGACTGTTTGCTTTCGTGTGGAACCACCGGTAATCAATCGCTTGAACGTCATACGTACAGGCACACACACACACGCACACACACACACACACAGCCACACGCGCGCGCGTGTTTATACAGGTCACTCGATACAGTTGCTAAATGAGTCGAGAATTTCTTTTTCGATTTTTAAGGGGGGACATTTAGGCTAGGAAAGAATAGCTGACTTTCACAATTTTTTTTTAAGGACAGATTTCTATCTCATCTTTTAGACTCAGGGGATGTTTTATTACCACTATTGGCTGTTACATGGTATTTTTTATTTTTTCATATTATCTTGAAAATCGCGGAGGTACGGCACGGTGTTCTAAACGACCGCGGCGGATGTCGTCAGACGGCGTGACACGTAGCGTCGGGGGTATTAATCTGAAGAAAAAAAAACGAAGAATTTTCTTTCATTGACACTCATATGCAGAATATGAACCAAGAAAAAGTGAGGAATGTTGAAAATCGATGAAATGGTACGCTTTGAGGCGTTACCCCCACTTGTAGCGCAAAAAAGGCCTTTTTGATGAATTTTTTTAAAGAAAACTACAAAACTTTTTTAATCGATCAATATACCATCTTAAAGAACACATCTTGAAGAACTTTCAGTAATTTTTTTATTGAAAAATATTACATTGTTTAGTGGCAAATGGCCGTCAATGAAATAATGTTTTTATATACACGGTTTGCGATGACTAACATTGCGGCGAAGTGGATTATCTGAAGAAAAAAATGCGGATGGATTTAGTCAAATATAAGTATAAACTAGTCTTTAATCGAAGGATTTTAAAAAATATTCATTTTTCACAAAATGGCGGACAGTCAAAGTTAATGGTTTGATTTTAACGAAAAAAACGGCCGTTTTTTGGCTATAAAACGGCCATTTTTTTTCGAAAAAAAAATCGAACGATTAAAGACTACATTTTTATGTATTAAATAAGCCTGCAAAATTTGAAGAAGATCGGTTCATTAGTGTTCGAGTAATCTTGGTCACCGACTTCAGAAATGCCATTTTGAGAAAAACGCGTTTAAAGTTTCTCTTTCAACGCTCTTTCAACGCGGATTGTTCTCTTTCAACGCTCATATCTCCGTCAATTTTGTTCGGATCGACTTGAAATTTTCAGGACATATTCTCAGATACTTATACTTCAAAAAAATGCAATTAAAAAAAATCGATTTTTTCAAAATCGCAAGTGGGGGTAACCCCGTAAAATAAAAAGATTGAATTTTCCGAAAAAGTTGGCCACATTCTGCAATTAAAAAAGGACTTTTTTTTATTTTTAAAAACATTCAGGGTCATGTTTTTGACAATAAGGTTAGAAAGATTTATACCAAATTTCATCAGAATCGTACGGTAATTTTTTTTTAGCTATACGTCACGCCTGTTTTGAAAATGCAGTTTAAGAGTCCGTGCCGTACGTCCATCATTTATAAAAAATGAATTTACAAATAACACCATGTAACAGCCAAAAGTAGGCATAGAACATATCCTAAGTCTCAAAGATGGTGAAGAAATTTTTGTTAACAAAAAAATCATGAAATTTCGACAAATTATTTCTTCGTCTAAAGGTCCATCGATGACAATTTTTCTTTGGTCATTCGCCGCTCGAGTATTTTCTGCTTCGATTTGAAACTCCACTGTCTGCTCATACTCTCCGTTGTCGTTTGCTCTTTAAAATACCGTTTGATTGATGGAGTTCCGATGATTTTCCGATCTTTGGCAGAATTTCAAAAACCGATGATCGATTTTCACCAACTGCTACTCCTTTGCCTCTTTTTGGCCTTTTTCAAGAGTACTTTCCGGAAAAACTTGGAGATATCGAGCCGAACCGGCATTCTCTGAGTCTAGTGATTTTTTTTTAATGCTCCCTTACTTTAGTCACTCAAACGGAACCGACGCTACGGCTATGAGAAATTTTGGGATTTTGACGATTGTGGAAAAGTCACCAAACCAGAATTTTTGTTTACTTTTACACTTTTTCATGGTTCTGTTCGATGGAAATTTCTCCACCGACTACGAATAACTCGGAGTTTTTGTCGAAAACTCAATATTACGTCGGCTAAATAAAACGAAAAACGTATTTTTGAACACATGGACGTTTCAGAAATATATTTAGAACTAAATTTGTTCGCCCGTCTCGGCCAAAAATAAGTCTCTACCTTTAATCACCGCTCATTTCTTCTTCGTTTCGATTTGAAAATCCGCTTTCCGCGCATTCGCTCCGCAGTCGTTTGCTCTAAAAACTGCTACTTGATTCTTCGAGCTATGATTATTTTTGGACTTTTGGCATAATTTATAAGTAGGACTATCGATTTTCGCGAACGTTTTGCATGAGAAGAATCTTCGTCTTTGTTTCTCTGAAATCGATGGAACGCTTGCGGGTGAAACTGCAAAATCACCCCTTTACATGTTTTACTCTAAGGGTTGGTTTTACGCTTCAAAACTGTTTTTCCCTCGATTAAAAAAATACATATCTTATCATTTTTAATATTTACCATATACAGGAATTTTTCGAAAGTCAAAGGCGGTCACCAATGTGATGTTCCTCGTGCGACACCCTGCATAATCACACACAAATTTATATATAGATATATGCATGTGTATACGGGGTGTCCCAGATCTGAATGCGTTCCCTGAAACGGGGGGGTTGGGGGTGAAATTCTGAGTCGATTGATATAAGCATGTGTGGGTCTCAGATCAACCCCTGAATTATTATTGATTTTTAAAGGCGGGCCAATCACGTGCGCCCTCAATCAGGCTTATCGGGCGCACCTGATTGGCCCGCCTTTAAAAATCAATATTAATTCAGGGGCTGATCTGAGACCCACACATGCTTATATCAATCGACTCAGAATTTCACCCCCAACCCCCCATATCAGGGAACGCATTCAGTTCTGGGACACCCTGTATATGTATGCGTACGTGCGACAGTCAGAGGCACATTGAGCTTCGGAACGAAAGTTTACCAGTCTCGTAGCCCTCGCGTTCACCACCCTACGTGAATCAAGAAAAAGCTTCGACCGCTAAATCAACTGCCGAAATAAACGAGAGTGCGTGCGTTTAGGCGGTTAGGAAATGTAAATATATACGCACGGAATAAACGATCGAGGAAATGTCAACCGATTTGTCGACGGCAGTGTTCGCATGAGTACATAAGGACTTACCTGTGTTGGAAAGGAAAACATTAACTACGTCGATTAATGTTTTCTTTGGACGGCAGAGGGGAGCGCTTAGATCAGTGAGACTGACTAGACGGTGAATCGCTTCGTAGGGCTTGATCTACCGAACGAACGAAATTTATCCTTATCAGGCGTTCCAATTCCGATATTTCGGTACGATTACGAATGAGTGGGTGAGTAAGGGCCGTCACCCTTCATTATCGTGCCATTACGAGGAACGTCTATTTTTCTTGTTTATTTATTCTCCTGCTATTCTATCTGTCCTTATCGGCATTTATGTCTGTAGTTATTCGAATTAGGTGGCCTGAAGGGAATATGATAAAATATGACGGGTCTGTTGTGTTTTATTACACGATATTATAGTACATTGTATTGTGTTGTATTGTATTGTACCGTACTGCATTGCATTGTATTGTATTGTATTGTATCGTACTGCATTGCATTGTATTGTATTGTGCTGTGTTGTTCTGTATTGTATTGTATTGTGCTGTAATGTACTATACAGTACTTCAGTGCATTGTATTGTATGGTATTGTATCGTACTGTACTGAACTGTATAGTATTGTATTGTATTGCATTGCATTGTATTGTATTATATTGTATTGTATTGTATTGCATTGTATTATACTGGATTGCATTGTTTTGTATTGTATGGTACTGCATTGCACTGCATTGTGTTGCATTGTATTATACTGTATTGCGTTGTATTAAATTATATTGTATAGTATTGTATTGTACTGTTTTGCCGCGCATTGTACTGCATTGCAGTATTGCATTGCAGTATTGCAACGCAGTATTGTGATGTATTGTTCTTTTTTGTCTTGCATTGTATTGTATTGTACTGTAGTGCATTGCATTGTATTGTGTTGTGTTGTATTGTATTGTATCGTACTGCATTGCATTGTATTGTATTGTACTGTAATGTACTGTACAGTATTGTAGTGCATTGTATTGTATTGTATTGTATCGTACTGTGCTGAACTGTGTAGTATTGTATTGAATTGCATCATACTGTATTGCATTGTTTTGTATTGTATCGTACTGCTTTGCATTGCATTGTATTGAATTGCATTGTTTTGTATTGTATCGTACTGCTTTGCATTGCATTGTATTGAATTGCATCATACTGTATTGCATTGTTTTGTATTGTATCGTACTGCTTTGCATTGCATTGTATTGCATTGTATTGTATTGTATTGTATTGCATTGTATTGTATAGTATTGTATTGTACTGTTTTGCCTTGTATTGTACTGTACTGTACGGTGTAGTATTGTATTGTATCGTGTATCATATTCCGTGCTCCTTTCCATTGTATTGTATTTTATTTTATTTTATTGTATTGTATTGCATTGTTTTGTATTGTATCGTACTGCTTTGCATTGCATTGTATTGCATTGTATTGTATTGTATTGTATTGTATTGCATTGTATTGTATAGTATTGTATTGCATTGTTTTGTATTGTATCGTACTGCTTTGCATTGCATTGTATTGTATTGTATTGTATTGTATTGTATTGTATTGTATTGTATTGTATTGTATTGTATTGTATTGTATTGTATTGTATTGTATTGTATTGTATTGTATTGTATTGTATTGTATTGTATTGTATTGTATTGTATTGTATTGTATTGTATTGTATTGTATTGTATTGTATTGTATTGTATTGTATTGTATTGTATTGTATTGTATTGTATTGTATTGTATTGTATTGTATTGTATTGTATTGTATTGTATTGTATTGTATTGTATTGTATTGTATTGTATTGTATTGTATTGTATTGTATTGTATTGTATTGTATTGTATTGTATTGTATTGCATTGTATAGTATTGTATTGTACTGTTTTGCCTTGTATTGTACTGCATTGTATTGTATTGTACTGTACTGTACGGTGTAGTATTGTGTTGTATCGTGTATCATATTCCGTGCTCCTCTCCCGCATAAAAGTTCGAGTACGCAAATAAAGAATTAAAAAATATTTCATCAAAACGTCGCTCGCTTTATTCGAAGACAATGAAATGTTAACCTTTTTTATGCAAGGTTTCAGCAACAATTGTAAATGTATGCGCGCTGCCTCTCTTCGTCCTCATATGTCAGGGAATAGCATTAAAAAAACAAACTGTAAATATTTTAGCTTCAATCAAATTAGTACGGATACGGACGTTGATCGAGGAACGTGCGATCCCTCGAGCGACACGTTCCGAGCGCGCTGCATTATCAGAAACGTGCCACTTCTCCACAGGTTCATCGAAACGTGCTGATTTCCTTTGCCGAAAATAAATTCTGCGACGGACCCTCTCGTCATTCCCGACGACAAGTTGAAATTTGTTAAAAGAAAAAGAAGTAAGAGAACAAACTCGATCGATTCGCCGATCTGCGTCACGAAGAGTTAAATATACCTGAACATCGTTTTTCAGGAGTAATCACGAGATGGCTATTAGCAGTTGGCGTGTAAGGAGAGCAATTTTCGTTGATTGTCAGTAAACGAAGCGAGTCATTAAAAATAGGCACTAATAGCCGTGTCAATTATCGCTGGGAGAGCCTTAGAGTAATCGAACTTCGAGAATTCGAGAGAGAGAGAGAGAGAGAGACCGAGAAAGAGACGTCGATAATGACATTTTACTCAAGGATAAAATTGGTCAGCTCGGAAAAACAATGATAGAAAAATGGATGGAGATATATAAATATATTTGCATGCATATTTTTATAAATATACATCATTTTAAATATAATGATTAACGTATATAAAATTATCAATATTGATAATTTATCAATAATTTTATATTCATGTTCTAAACGTTTATAATAGTATGCAAGTTTTTTACTTAATTATTATTTTACAACTACAACCTGTTATTGGTAATAACAATAAATAGTTTTGGGTGATTTAAATAAGAGTATGAGTCAGATGGAGATCCATTGGAACTCCACTGGTTGTATTTGAGTCTAATACATACTGATTGTATTTGAGTCAAGAGGGTGAATATACTAGCTTTTATTCGTGCAATATTTTATTTATTTAATTATTTTGATTAAATTTTTTTTTTAATTTGTTGCTATTGTTAGATGATTTCTGATTCAATCGGTATAATTATTTTATCATTATTATTATTATTGATATTATTTTCTTCTAACTAAATCGTTGGAGTAGATGCCCTGGCTTGTATTTTTGAAGGCTCTTCCTTCGGACGTTGTTCTCGGCTAAAATTGTCGCCAGCTGATTCGGATGGGTTTCCAACCGGGTCTAATATAGTACTCAATTTTTTTATTTCTCGTTGGACGGTGTTTATTTTGAAGGCTTCGTGTAAACAGTCGTTCTTGATATACCACGGTGTATTCGCTATTATTCTCAGCGTTTTCGAATGGAGCCTTTGGATTATTTTCAGGTTTGAATTGCTGGCTGTTCCCCAGAGCTGGATTCCATAGGTCCATATTGGCTTCAGTATGGTCATGTAGATGATGAGCTTGTGTATGCAACGTGGATATTTCCACGTTGATGTTTAACAATTGCATGCTAATAAATCTAAATAAACAAAATGTCCTAACTGACGCCGCACCCTCTCTCTCTCTCTCTGTCCCCCCCCCCCCTCTCTGCCAAAACAACCAAAATACACCTTCGCAATTAAAATATTTGCAGCGTCGAAGTTTCGAAATGAAGCGGGAAATGAAGAACTAACACAATCGAAATATTTATTCAAGTTACGTGTCGGAATTAGCGACATGACCAGTCGGGGAAGCGAGCAAGATAGAAATATGGGGGCAAAGAGAACTCGTGGTTTTTTACCTGAATACAAGTGTTTGTCAATCGATACAGAGCGTAAAAGCACCAGGGCAAACATTAATTACTTCTCACGAGTTCCAGCCAAATATGCATACGCGCAATGGGAATGTGGCAAACCCGATGCGGGTTTATAAACACGACATAATAATGAATGCGCAGGACGAGGGAATAGCACAGGTGAAATCCGTTCGACATTTGCCATTTACTCTGCTCTATATCTCTATATATATCCATCTACATATGTGTACACAGCCGTCTGTGTCAATATGCAATTTTTAAAAGTAGATAAACTTCACCACGCGTCCAGCACAAGTGCATCGAGCGTCTGGTCAATTACTCCGACGTATGCAATGTTGGATATGAAACAACGTTAAAAATTTAAGGAGGGAGACACTTTTAAAGGAGACTTTCTCCTTGGAGTGCCATATTTCAGGTGTTTACATTTTATTTTTTTTAAAGAAAACGAGTAAAGCTTTGTGAGTGCGGGTTTTTTCTTGCTTTTATTCATGATATACAGAACGTTAAAAAAATTTTTTTGAAAAAAAAAAGAACCAAAATGGCGGCCGTTGCAGCTCCGCGAAAACAGGTCCTCAAATCGCGGGAGGTAAACGGCTGACATCACTGCCCCCTCTTTGTTGATCTGAAACACAAATTCAAAGCATATTATCAATCTGTGACCCTTTGGTCATGGAATGACGGATGGGTTTTTCGTTTATTACAAATTTCGGAAAATGGCGGCAATTTAAAAAAAAATCGAATTTTCGCGTTTTTTTCGCATAAAAAGATAAATAATAAATGCAAAAATGTATCTATCGAAAAAACGATCCGTCATTCCGTGAAGACATATTTTCTGAGTATGCTCTCCAAATTTCAGGTCGATATGTTAATTAAAGCGGTCAGGAGAATGTCAGCCATTTTTAAAACCATGTTTTCGAGAAAAACGCGTTTAAAGTTTTGTAATGTGTTTACACAAATGTGTTTATAATTACCGCTAATCGGCAATGCCTGGTCCATAGAGGCATCCCTCCTCTTCTTCTAGCTGCTCATGTTGAGCCGCTAACATCTCCCGCTGCATTTCAAGGACAAAGTCTCCCTTAAGCGACGAAAAACTTGGCTTATTTTTATGATTTTTTTTTAATAGGAAATATTTCTTTACAAATGTTGAGACTAAGGGTATGTTTTATTACTACTTTTGGCTGTTACATGGTATTTTTATTTAGTTTTATTGGTCTTTTCAAATGTGGGGGGCACAGCACGGTCTTCCAAACTGCATTTTCAAGACTGGCGTGACGTATAGCTAAAAAACTAATCGACTGATTCTGATGAAATTTGGTATAAATCTTTCTAACCTTAATGTCTAAAACAGGACACTAAATTTTTTCGAGAAAAAAAGGTATTTTTTACTGCAAAACGTAGCCATTTTTTTGGAAAATCCAATCTTTTTTTTCAAAGCGTACCATTTCATCGATTTTCAACATTTGTCACTTTTTCTTGGTTCATATTCTGCGTATGAGTGTTAATGAAAGAAAATTCTCCGTTGGTTTTTTTTTCAGATTAATGCCGCCGACGCTACGTGTCACGCCGACGGACAACATCCGCCGCAACCCGTTTAGAAGACAGTGCCATACCCCCGCCATTTTTTAAGATTAATAAAAATAAAAAATTACCATGTGACAGCCAAAAGTAGTAATAAAACATACCCTGAATCTAAAAAATGGTGCATAAATCTTTCCTTTTCAAAAAAAAATTATGGATGTCAGCAATGTTTTCCGCCTAAAGCGGAGCTTATACATTTCCAAGCATAAATACGTCGAATATAGCCGACCTGACTCGTCCCTTCCTCGCTGATGGCCAAAGGAACATTGCTGTCAATTATGTCTACGACGGTCTCCAACGAACATCGGAAGACCAAACACAGTTGCTACACGTCTCGTCGCCTCTTGAATAAAATATTACAGTTCGTACACACCTTGCGGGGGGGCTGTGACAGGAGGCTCTGGTGCTGTTCCGGCACGATCGAAGGGGCCAGCTCAATGCGACCCTGTCGCAATAATTGTTAGTCCCACGTATGGGAAATGGGGGGCGAGGGGAGAAGGGGAGGTGGAGCGAAAGGACGAAATCTTTGAATAATTTTGTGTGGTCGTCTTATCGTGTTTTTTTAATCGGCACGACAGGGAATCGATGGATCGCGGGGAATTTATTTCGTTCTCATAGGGTAACGAATAACGAAATAAATTTTCATTGGTTTTTAGAAGAAAATAACGTGCTGTTCGGTTTTTAAAAATAATATAACGGGTTTTTCATTTTGTAAAATGAAATTACATTTTTCTAATAAAAAAAAAATTAAAATAACGTGTTTTTAATCATTATTTAATGTAATAGTTTAAATTTTTTTTTAATTTTTTCCCCTTTATTTGATTTTTTTTGTTACACAATATTGAATAATGAAATAAGTTTTTTTTTGTTCTTAGAAGAAAATGGCGTTTCGTGTTTTTTTAATAAGATAACGGGTTTTTCTTTTTTTCAAATGGAATAACATGTTTCGCATTCTTCTAAATGAAAATAACATGTTTTTAATTATTTTTAAATGGAAAAACATTTTTTTTCTCTTGACTTTTTAATCACGAAAAAAGACGTATATATTTATCTATATATTTACAAAATTAGGTTTGCCATGCAGTTAGATAAAAAAAAACTGTTTTGTACGAAAACTTCGCCAAATTGTGTTTTTCCGCCTACACCGGAAACTTCGAGATTCGATGACGAATTGAATTATAGAACCGATTCGCACGCAGGATTGGCCGCTTAGAGCTATTCGGGTCGTTCGAAAGGGAGGATGATTTTTTGGAAATAATAGAATCGAAAGAACGCCCATCAGTTTGACAGAACTTTAATTAACGCCTGGCCTTTTAACGAGAGAACGAGATTCAAGTGTTGCAATTTGGGTTCAACCTATTTCTCTCTCTCTCTCTTTCCCTCCCTGTTCACTCGCCGTTTTCCTTCCGGAAAGAGGACGAATTTCGCGAAAGCAATGAGATTTTTCAGCCTCCCGAATTACTCCCAATTTCAACATGTCTCTTCGCTCGTCGCCATCACAATTGTTCGTAATACTAGTCGCGCCTGGCAGAAATAGCGGAAATGAAAAACTCCAATCACGCATGGAAGTTCCATCGCCTATCGTAGTTCTTCCATCCATATGCATATATATATATATATATATATATATATATATATATATATAAAGTTTCAATCACCATAATACTGCAATGCAAATGCCCTTTTTCTCTTCTTCCCATGCAAATTCACCTAATTAGAATAAATCGCGTGCATTTGAGTTACGGAAGCGGATCAAGAGTCGGGGAGTATCGCATCTCATTGAAAACCAATCAGTCGATGAATATCTTCTCAGAACCAACCATCTACGTGGGTTGCATTAAAAAAAAACGGAGGAAAAAGAATTTTTCGGCTCGTCGAGCCTGTATCTCGAGCACGGGTTCCGTGAACTTTCCGTTATAACAATTTTGGCCTCGATCTCCAACAACGTATAACAATCGCGAAACATACAATAACTTACGACAGTAACGCGCCCCGGGTGATTTTTCCGCAGGGCTTCCGTGGATGGAGTTACGAAACGTCGATCGAGTAGAGAGGAAATATTCGCTGACAAGTCGGGAAATTCATTGCAACTGATGGCCTGGTCAAGCAAAAAATTGAGAGACAGAAGGATAGAGAAAGATGCAAGGAAAGAGCGATGACCCAAAAGCTCCTCAAAAACTCCCCAATCCCCCTAAAGCGCTGGGGTTGCGTAGAAATGCGAGGGGCCCCATTCGGTACAACAGATCTTTCCTCGTGTATTATGGATATATTATATAAAAATATTTTTTATTCAAAATATTTTGTGTTTGTTAAATTCAGCACAAGTTAAAAAAAAACCGTTTCAGGCCTGTCCAAGCTGAAATGGAAATCACAAAATCATCAAGGCGTTACCCCCACTTGTAGCGCAAAAAAAGGCCTTTTTCATGAATTTTTTAAAAGAAAACTACAAAACTTTTTTAAACGATCAATATACCATCTTAAAGAACACATCTTGAAGAACTTTCAGTAATTTTTTTATTGAAAAATATTACATTGTTTAGTGGCAAATGGCCGTCAATGAAATAATGTTTTTATATACACGGTTTGCGGTGACGAACATTGCGGCGAAGTGGATCATCTGAAAAAAAAAAATGCGGATGGATTTAGTCAAATATAAGTATAAACTAGTCTTTAATCGAAGGATTTTAGAAAATATTCATCTTTCACAAAATGGCGGACAGTCAAAGCTAATGGTTCGATTTTAACGAAAAAAACGGCCGTTTTTGGCTATAAAACGGCCATTTTTTTTCGAAAAAAAAATCGAACGATTAAAGACTACATTTTTATGTATTAAATAAGCCTGCAAAATTTCAAGAAGATCGGTTCATTAGTGTTCGAGTAATTTTGGTCACCGACTTCAGAAATGCCATTTTGAGAAAAACGCGTTTAGAGTTTCTCTTTCAACGCTCTTTCAACGTGGATTCTTCTCTTTCAACGCTCAT
Organism: Ophion ellenae; assembly: GCA_963210295.1. Classification (NCBI taxonomy): domain Eukaryota; kingdom Metazoa; phylum Arthropoda; class Insecta; order Hymenoptera; family Ichneumonidae; genus Ophion; species Ophion ellenae. The sequence continues at coordinate 29,844,796 of OY723396.1, read as the reverse complement.
ATCTCAGTCAATTTTGTTCGGATCGACTTGAAATTTTCAGGACATATTCTCAGATACTTATACTTCGAAAAAATGCAATAAAAAAAATCGATTTTTTCAAAATCGCAAGTGGGGGTAACCCCTTAATAGCATTATTGGAGATCAAAATGATAAAAAACTTCTAAAAGAAAATAGATGGAAAAATGGGCCCACGATGAGACTAGTCTTAGAAATCATGGAATGAATTATTCTGTTTTAGAGATTTAAAAAAATAGTCTTTTAAAAAAATAGTTTTCACTTTAGAAGCAAAAAAAACATTGACATAGATCATTCATAATTTTTTTAAATATTTTTTAACAATCGTATGCTTCAAAGTGAAAAAGTTATATATCGACATTGTTCGTTATCTCAATTATTTCAGGCATTATCGGCGTTTCCAAAACTTCCGAAAACGACATTTTTTTTGGAAAATCATAACTCCTGAAAGAGAAGAGGTAGAAATCCAAAAATTGGTGCGGATGCTGCTCTCATGGGGTATAATTTTACAGAAAAAAAAATCAGAAAAATCAGAAATGGTCGGGGTCACGGGCTAGGTGAAATGGCGTGGAATACTCCATATATACACACACATATACCCAAACAAACCCCAATAAACTTATATATGTGCGTGGCAAATGTCCGTAAATTCGCGTGAATTCGCGAATCGTTAAACACGACTGCCTGTACAATGTATCCGTTTATCGGTGGTGATAACAAAGGAAGAAGTACGTAACATATATGCTAGCCGAGAAAGGCGAGAAGAATTAATGATCGTCGATGTGCGGACTTCTGTGTGCATAGATAGCGCGAGCAAGAGAGCTCACAGGCCTTCGACCGAGAGACTTGTCTTAATCACTCGAAAGGGAGGCTGACAAGTGTGAGAAGGGGAACAAAACAGTACTAATGCACCTTTAGTTAATCGAGCACAACGTGGATATATATATATATATATATATATATATATATATATATATATATATATATATTAGGGTGATTCGTTTCAGGGTAACTTCTTTTTTTTTGACCCATCGTGCCCGAAAACCTTCAGTTGGTACCCAAAAACGAACTTTCGTGAAAGGGGGGTGTTGTCAAAAGATATTAGAGGTCGCGAATCAAAATTGAAGGTTTCCCATCTGATTAACATTGAAAAAAATGTTTTTTTCATTATTAGTGTTACCATTCCGCGAATTTTGATATCGCGATATTTTCCAAGTGGGTTCTCATAGGAAATATGATACTTTACAATAAAGTTCATTGAGCCAAGTCCGTAAATTCAACCGTTTCAGCGGTATCATTATTTCAAGTGAACATTGTATGAAAATATCTATTCAAACGGCTGTAACGCCTAAGCTATTAGATATATCGAAAAAAATTCAAATGAGAACTATGTAGAGAAAGTAATTTACTACAAAAAAGTCTTATAAGCCGAGCCCGTAAATTCAACTCTTTCTCAGCTATAGGTGGATGAAGTGAAATAAATAGATTTTTTTGTTTAAAAAACTATCTATTTATTTTACTTCATCCACCTATAGCTGAGAAAGAGTTGAATTTTCGGGCTCGGCTTATAAGACTTTTTTGTAGAAAATTACTTTCTCTACAAAGTTCTCATCTCAATTTTTTTCGATATATCTAATAGCTTAGGCGTTACAGCCGTTTGAATAGATATTTTGCACAATATTCACTTGAAATAATGATGCCGCTGAAACGGTTGAATTTACGGCCATGGCTCAATGAACTTTATTGTGGAGTATCATATTTCCTGAGAACCCACTTGGAAAATATCGCGATATCAAAATTCGCGGAATGGTAACACTAATAATGAGAAAAACATTTTTTTCAATGTTAATCAAATGGGAAACCTTCAATTTTGATTCGCGACCTCTAAATATCTTTTGACAACACCCCCCTTTCACGAAAGTTCGTTTTTGGATACCAACTGAAGGTTTTCGGGCACGATGGGTCAAAAAAAAAAGTTTCCCTGAAACGAATCAGCCAAATATATATATATATATATATCCATAATTATTGGGTTAGCGATGTGAGGTAAATTTGAAAAAATATGTTTCTAAAGAAAAAAGGATCAATTGTTTTGAAAATTTTACAAAGCGTCGAATTCATGAGTGAGAAGTGGACGAAAAAAAAATTATTTTTTAATGAAAATTTGAATTATTAGGAGGCGTGAGCGACCCCTACATTTTTTTGACGGCCCGCAGCTTTCGTGGCAATGTTTTTTTTCTTTATAGAAGTTAATTGGCCGGTAAGAAAAGGCGAAAAATAAAGCTAAAAATTGTGCCACCCTGATGTATATGTATCTGTATACGCTCTTACGTATGCATATGTGAATGGGCCCATATACGTAGATAGACCGAAGAGAGTATTTATCGATTCTGTGCACTAAAACCGATCAGCAGCAAAAACAACGTAGTCATGTTAAATGTATGTATGCATATATATAAGTATACATAGCAAATGTTGTACATGAGCGTAGCTCATTGCGCTTTGAGCTCCGTACCTATACTCGGGTCGATATCTCGATGCACTGATCCTCGTTTCTCTTTGTGCATTCTCCACGAACCTCGCGGTTCACTTGGCACACATATACCCCGAGGGAGCTTAGCGGATAAGGATGTACGAGGGTTCGTCACTTTGACGTAGCAATCTGTCAGTTTCACAATTGTAAGATTAGCAGCAGCAGCAGCAGAGAGAGAGAGAGAGAGAGAGAGAGAGAGTTTGATTGATTGATTGATGGTATTGTTTGTGCCTTGAAGATCGCTCGAGACTTGAGAGAACTGAGATGTAAATGCATGCAAGAATAATAACTGCATGCTACATTAAGGGGCTATACCAGGGTGAATCTTAAAAAAATCGATTTTTTTGCCTTTTTCGACAGTTTAAGGGGAGGGTAGGGGTTTCAGCGTGAAAAAAAAACACTTTTTTGCGATTTTTTCTTCATCTATATGGATAGAGTAAATTTATTGAAACCTTTTGTTCGTTGTTAAGGCGTTACCCCCACTTGTAGCGCAAAAAAAGGCCTTTTTTATGAATTTTTTTAAAGAAAACTACAAAACTTTTTTAATCGATCAATATACCATCTTAAAGAACACATCTTGAAGAACTTTCAGTAATTTTTTTATTGAAAAATATTACATTGTTTAGTGGCAAATGGCCGTCAATGAAATAATGTTTTTATATACACGGTTTGCGGTGACGAACATTGCGGCGAGGTGGATCATCTGAAAAAAAAAGCGGATGGATTTAGTCAAATATAAGTATAAACTAGTCTTTAATCGAAGGATTTTAAAAAATATTCATTTTTCACGAAATGGCGGACAGTCAAAGTTAATGGTTTGATTTTAACGAAAAAAACGGCCGTTTTTTGGCTATAGAACGGCCATTTTTTTCGAAAAAAAAAATCGAACGATTAAAGACTACATTTTTATGTATTAAATAAGCCTGCAAAATTTCAAGAAAATCGGTTCATTAGTGTTCGAGTAATTTTGGTCACCGACTTCAGAAATGCCATTTTGAGAAAAACGCGTTTAAAGTTTCTCTTTCAACGCTCTTTCAACGCGGATTCCTCTCTTTCAACGCTCATATCTCAGTCAATTTTGTTCGGATCGACTTGAAATTTTCAGGACATATTCTCAGATACTTATACTTCAAAAAAATGCAATAAAAAAAATCGATTTTTTCAAAATCGCAAGTGGGGTAACCCCTTAAGTGTCATTTCAAGAACATTCCGTGAAATTTGTACGCGACAATATCCACAAGCGCATAAGTCACATGGATCTCAATATTTTTCTATGAAAAAATTATGTAATATAGGTCAAATATAGCCCAATATATTCTCAATTTTCCGAAACATTTAATTAAGTACTTTTTTTCCAAAAAAATCCCGATAATCACCCAAATTTTCCGCGTTCACACTGATAGCCCCTTAAAATTGGCCGATCGCATATGTATGAATAATAAATGGTGGGGCGATGATAGTGTCTGATAACGAAAAGTTGCGAGGCCGATCTCTCCGATTTCAATTAAATTTGGAATGCTTGTAGAATGCGTAACATCAGGCGACACGTATTTTTTTATATCTGCAGAACCCGATGTTTAAGGTTCGAAACGCACCCTCGAAAATTGGGGTGTTTATCGTTTTTCGTCGATAACGTTTGAACGGTACGAGATGTGAAAAAAAATGTTAAATTGCAACAATGTTTATTTTTCGTTTACTATACTTTGGCGATGAGAACGATAACGTTATCGACGAAAAACGAAAAACACCCCTATTTTCAAGGGTGCGTTTCGCCGCTAAAAAAATAGGGTTCCGCAGATATGAAAAAATACGTGTCGCCGATTTTTACCCATTCTACAAGCATGCCAAATTTAATCGAAATCGGAGAGATCGAACTCGCAACCTTGCCTTGTGAGTGTTGCGAGGAGACGGAAAAGTTGGAGCAAAGAAAGCGCAAATGACGGGTGAAAAAAGATGGAAGAGAGTTGCTTGTCAAAAAGAGGTCTGCTTGTTTTGCGTGGTTGAAATCAAGAATGTTTTCGGCTGGGAACTTTTTGTGGTAAAAAAAAGGTCGAGGGCTGGGGAGGGGGGAATTTTTTGTGGTAAAAGGACGAGTAATTTGTTAGAGTAAGAAAATCAAGCCATTTTTTGGCAAAAAAAACTAGACACTTTTTATAGTGCAGAAGGGATGTGGATGTTTTTTGGTCGTAATAGGGCGAGTATTTTTTTATAGTGGGAAGGTCGAGTCGTTTTTTCATGTAGTAAAAAATGTGTAAACTTTTTCGTCGTAAAAAGGGAGCAGCTATTTTATACTGAGAAATTCAGGAGTGCTTTCTTATTATCAAAAAAATGGATCATTTCTTCAGAACGAAACATCGAGCGATTTATTTTACGGTGACAGTTGAGGACCTGGCGAACAAAATCGGTCTTCTCGACACTGCGTCATTTTTTTTTTACTTTTCGTGTTTTTTTATCACACCTTGATCAGCTGCCGAAATATTTTGAATCCGGACCTAAACACCTCGAAATTGGTTGAAACCTGCCTCTTTTAGCGAAATGGCAGTTTTTGGGCACAAAAATAAATAAAATGTGAATAAAAAATTAAATTTGACATAGAACGGACAAGTCCAGTTTTGTTCGCCAGCTCCTAAGTTATAGTCTCCATTGATAGAAAAAAAAACGCAATCATTTTTTACCGCAAAGCAACCAGCCATTTTTCTAAAGTAAAAAAGAGCCTCTCTTCATAGTGAAAAATCGAGCAATTCTTTTTCAAAGTAAGACGCCGAGCACTTTTTTCTAACCCAAAATCGTAGGATTGACGCAAATCCTTCGGTACACAGTCCGGAAAAATAAAAACGAAAACACGAACGCAATCTTGGGAAACATCGATGGTCACAAAATCGAGGGTCGGGACAAAAACGTCGATAAGATTCCGATTTCGTTTGCTCGCCTCATTGATCCCTTCTCGTATCGCCAACGACAAAAAGAAAAATCTCTCATTTTACGAGAAAAAAAGATCACATATAGTATTCCAAAATTTGGGGCCTACGCCGAGAAAAGTCCTTGCCGAAAACCTCCCCACCCCCCCTCCCTCCACCGCCCCCACCCACCTGGCGGACCTCGTCGCTCTTTCATAGCTCCCCGTAAGTTCGTACTACTTGCAAACTTGTCCTCGCACTTAATTCGTTGTAATGTGCCCAAAATTCGAAACTCGTGATTCTCTCACACTCTACGGAGTGCGCTCGAAAAAGCTCCTGGAACAGGAGGAATGAGGGACCGATGTCGCAGTAAAGCTTAACACGTATACGTATAAATGTAAGTGCCTCAAGGCTTAGAGAGAGCGAGAGAGAGAGAGAGAGAGAGAGAGAGAGGGTGGGAGGGAGGGAGACGAAAGGAGAGGGAGGGAGGGAGAGGAAAGGAGAGGGAGGGAGGGAGAGGAAAGGAGAGGGAAGGAGGGAGGGGGGGGGGGAGAGAGAGAGAGAGAGAGAGAGAGAGAGAGAGAGAGAGAGAGAGAGAGAGAGAGAGAGAGAGAGAGAGAGACAGAGACAGAGACAGAGACAGAGAGAGAGAGAGAGAGAGAGAGAGAGAGAGAGAGAGAGAGAGAAATTGAGCTTGAGAAAGCCGCAAACTCTCGAGAAGGTTTTAGGGGTCTCCTACTCTCCAGACGCAGTGTGTTGCGCAACAAAAAGAGAGAGGGCGAGTCAGAGAGAGGTGAGAGAGAGAGAGAGAGAGAGAGAGAGAGAGAGAGAGAGAGAGAGAGAGAGAGAGAGAGAGAGAGTTGTCGCTTCCGGCCAGCGCAAAGTCAACGAACATCCCTCGCTGGTGGTGCTTGCAAAACTTTGTCCCAGCGATTTTGCTCACGCTCTCAAAGGACGTTTCCTAACAAATGCAACGGTGTTTGGTACAATCGTCGAATACACGAAGCCTTCTCTCCAGCCGGGACGATTTTGAAGATATGCTTTCGTCTAAACAGCCAAATGTGCTAATTCGTTTAGGGGTTGAATTTCGAGTAACGTTAAAATACGTATTTTATTAAGGGGCTATACCAGTGTGAACGCTGAAAATTTGGGTGATTTTTGGGATTTTTTCGGAAGATAAGTACTCAATTAAATGTTTCAGAAAATTAAAAATATATTTGGCTATATTTGACCTATATTACATAATTGTTATATAGAAAAATATTGAGATCCAAGCGACTTATGCGCTGCCTTCGGAGGCGCCAAAAAAAAGTTCCCACTGTTGACATGATTTCGGCCGATTGAGTAGCTGAAACTGAAAAAGAAAAAAATGTCGTTAAACTGGAAGGTATTTCGTGTACAATGATGTAGGAATTTCGAAAAATCTAACAAAATGGCGTAGTCGTGAAAAGTCTTTTTTCGTGCCCATAAAATGGTCGTTTTTTTTCAATGCTAAATCGTCAATTTTCATCCAATCAGAAATATCCTACGTCATTGTAGAGTAAATATATTTAACAGTACTCAGTTCAAATTTCAAGTCCATCGGATAATTATTCTTTGAGTTACAATGTCAGCAAGTTTGAAAAATCTCATTTCGAGAAAAACGCGTTTAAAGATTTAACTATCGATTTTTACGAGATAAATGAAAGAGATACGGCATGGAAATTTTTACAGGACATTCTTGAAAGTGTAAACTGTCGAAAAAGGCAAAAAAAAATCGATTTTTCGAAAGTGTCACACTGGTATAGCCCCTTAATTGTGTCGAAGAGTCGTGTAGTGTTGAAGAGTTGAAGGCGTCAATACGTAAAAAGGAGCTTTTTTCCGTATTGACGCCTTGCTGATTTTTTTTCGCCATTATAAAATTCGATTGAAACATGATACGTTCTAGAATGTTCAAACTAATATCCTGAATTTTTATGAGTCATTCGGAACGATACGTTCCGTAATCATCAATCAAATAATCATCTGCTTTCGGTTTTTCGCATGCCATTTCTACAAATGATATGAATCAACAATAACCAAGCAACTTTTTAAAGTAATTCGCACAATATGCGTGGAAAGTTTTTTTACCACCGCAGGCTGTCAAAGTCAGACGTTCGAATTGGTTTGTATTAAAATTCTGCACAAGATCATTTTTTATAAAGTTTCCTCGGCATTTAAGGTAAAAAACAATACTTGTCTGGATAAAACAAATAACCAAGAGTATTTTTTAAAAACCGGGTAAAAAAAAGTTATCATTTGTAGATATGGCATGCGAAAAACCAAACGCAGATTATTTTCATCATCATGACATGATCTGGTCTATCGACTGTTGCAGGGTTATTCATTTGGCCGCATAATTTATGGAATTTTTTTTTTGTAATTTTTATCCATGATAAACTCGAAAGGGGTAGCAGAAGCTCTATTTTTGTTTTTTCAAAAGTCTCGTACGTTTTTTTTCACAAAGTTATGTCGTTTTTGGCTGGAAAAGACAAATTTTGGAAAATGCAACGTAGCTCCAGAAATATAGGGTTTAAGGGGAAATGTCAGGGATGCGAAAAGTTGGGTAAGTTTATACTGGATCGCTTGGATTATTTTTAGAATTTTCCTGTGAGATTTTCATTACTGGTTTCGCTCGAAACTCCGATGAGTAGTATGGAGTCACACCAATTTCACTTCAAAATAATTATTTTCTTTTGCATTCGACAATGTTCATTACAGTACTCAAGGTTGTGATTCTTTCCTGCTCGCCTTCGTTTACATTTTTAATGGAAGAAGAAAGGAAGGATTTTGAGAAGTACTACAAGCATCGTCGACAACGACAGTCAGTCCTGTGAATGCTTCGAACGCGACTACGTGAAACGAAATTCGCATATTTTCACGAAAAAGTTTCAAACGATTTTTCAAAAATGGCGCGGAACAAAGAAATTTGTTAAAAATCTGAAAAAATTTCAACGCATTCAAAACGAAACTCTGCAACATTTTTCCCTCTTGATATTTTGTCTCTAACTCAATAGTTTTCGAGATACGCCAATCAATTGTTTGGACGATTATCCGAGCTTTGGCCAAAAAAATTCTGAGAAAATTCCACCGAATTTGAAATCGAAAATTAAAAAAATTCCTCCTCTTGATATTGTATCCTAAACGCCATACTTTTCGCGTTAAACCATCCTGCTCATCAGTTCCTAGTGAAAATAGTAAAAAAAAGAAGATTCTCGAAAGAAAATTCTGAAAAAAATTCCAGGCGATCCAATGTAAACTAACGCAACTTTTTACATCCCTGACGTTTCCTCTCAAACCCTATAGTTCTTGAGTTACGTTGCATATTCCAAAATTTGTCCTTTTTAGCAAAAAATGAAACTTTGCAAAAAATAATCGTACAAAACTTTAAAAAAACAAAAATGGAGCTTCTGCTACCCCTTTCAAGTTCACCATGAATAAAAATTACAACAAAAATTTCAATCAGTTCTGCGTGAAATTCTCGATGGTCGAAAAACAGCCGAAAAACGGTCACGTACGAAAGGGCGTACCGGGTCGAAAAAAAATCATAAAAAAGATTTCAAAAAAGCAAAACAAAGCTGAATGTGTTCCCTTCAAAACGCCGTGCGTTGAAGTTGGTTATCGTTTTTTTAGACGGAGCTGTCCAGCTTTTAGTGCGGCAAGAAATATCAACTGGTGTGTCGAAACTTTTGAGCGGTAGTGTACATACGCGTGCACAGTCATGCGCCTGTTATAGAAAATATTGGCTCGATCCTTCAGACGAATCGAATAGCAGATTTGGCGTGTCCGAAACGTCCGGTAATCCCCTCGTAAATCCGGATGGGAAGTTGTTTTCCGCCCTATCGGCGCAACTTTCGTCCCAGCTCTATCTTTCCTCCGTGTATTGTCCGTACACCGAATGACTCATCGCTCTCGCTACGCTTTTACTCTGCGATATTTCTGGGTTCGCTAAACTCGATCGTTTTATCGAACGACGGGTCGTCGAACTGAATAAAACGATGAGCGACCGTTTGAGATCCAGATTATCCGTGATCTTTATCCGCACGAGTTTGTGTGTGTACGCGAGTGTGTCAATACGGTCGTCGACGTGACGCGCGCGTCATCTCTTTCTACTTGTCTTTTTTTTTCACTCGATTCGTTAAATAATATTTTTTTTTAATCTTCCGGACGTGGAACAATTTTTATTATTCAAAGGCCTGTGTTATGTACGTGCTTTCGAAATATTTATTTTCTCTTTCAACAAACTATTGGAGACTTTATGATGGGGGGATTTGCATAAACTAGAATTTAAGGGGTCTCTTCACTTTGGACGCTGAAAAGTGAATTTTCATGAATTTTTTTGATAGGTTTATATTATAGATATTGATATAAATGTTGTTACACTTAATAAATACACTTTCGAAATACATTTAAAAAAATGTTTTTTATGTATTTATGTAACCCATACAAACTTTAAACGCTTTTTTTCTCGAAACGTTTTTCGACAGCTTGGTGATAAAATCTTCGAAACTACTGAACCAATCTTTATGAAATTTTAACCACATATTCTTTACAACTATACCTACAGCGCATATCAAGGATTTTTTTTAATTTTGATATTTACTTTTCTTGCCAAAAACGGTTAATATCACCATTTTTTTTTGTTTTTTTTTTAAGTTGGCCATTTTGTTATTTTTGCATATATCAAAAATCGTATAATATGCGCTATAGCCATTAACATACTGAATCTAAAACCGTTTGATTTTTTTTTGTTTCGGATGATCCATCTCTGAGATTTCATCAATGCACAGACCTACAATTTTTTTAGAACATTTTTTTAACTACCATTTTCGTCTATAAATAGTGACTCAAATTAATTAGGTTTTTAAAACGTATTTTGAAAGTGTAACAACTTTTATATCAATGTCTATTATATAAAATTATCAAGAAAATCATGAAAATAGCCTTTTTTTAGCGTCTAAAGTGAGAAGACTCCGTAGTTCAATAAACAATTATAGATTGCTTCTGAAAATGCGACGCCCATTAATCGCCTCGATCCAATTCTCGAATTGCTAATTTTCTTTTTCCATGTCGAGGTCATCTCAAGGTCACGATATTGGCTATTCATTTTTTTTGGTAGAAAAAATTGCAAGAGGAGGTTTTAAAAATAGGTCTCGTGTTTCGAAAAGGTGGAGTTAACCTTAAGGGGGGATTGTCTTTTTTTTTCGCAAAATTTACCGCTTTTTGGGAATTTTTTTGTGAAGAAAGTATACAACGGAAAACTTGTGAAACTTGGCATATAGTTTTATTGATCTGTTTACTACATACAAAAAAATTTTTAAACAATTTCATCAAAAAATCCGCCTCCCACCCCCCTCGACGCGCGATGGTCCTTTTTTGATGGTGTGCACGATTTCTCAAAAACTATTCAACCGATTGCCTTCAAATTTGGACAGAATGCTCCACTGACATCCTTTTATCGTTTGATGAAGCAAAAAAGCAATACGTTTAATAGTTTTTCATTTATAACAAAAAATCGATCAATTTTTTTCGAAAAATCGATACTTCAAGTTCAAAACGTCACCAAATCGTCAATTTTTTTTTCCCTTCATCGAACGATAGCTATATGTGTCTAAAGTAAAATGCTTTTTGGGTTTTTGTTGCAGGATGAACGTGAACGCTGTAATCGTGCACACCATCAAAAAAGGACCATCGCGCGTCGAGGGGGGTGGGAGGCGGATTTTTTGATGAAATTGTTTAAAAAAATGTTTGTATGTAGTAAACAGATCAATAAAACTATATGCCAAGTTTCACAAGTTTTCCGTTGTATACTTTCTTCACAAAAAAATTCCCAAAAAGCGGTAAAATTTGCGAAAAAAAAGACAATGCCCCCTTAAGTGGCTACATCTACGTAGCTACCCGAAAAAATGGCCAAATTCCGTATTTTTTTCTGGGAAACGGTTGGTGAAAAAGAAGCGCTTTTTGTTTCGGATGATCCATCTCCGAGATTTCATCAACAGCGCAGACCTATAATTTTTATATGACATTTTTTTAACTATCATTTTCGTTCATAAACGAAAAAAAGTACTCCTTAACTGGTTTCCTGCCTCGAAGAAAAAATTCAGCGAAGCTGCGAGTAAATCCACGATCTGTATATGTACACATACATAATCGAGCAAAAATGAAATATGTTTCTTTGACGGCAGTTGAATAAGCAATTAATATGTCGTCCCGAGAGGGAGGTTCATACCGAGCCTTGCGAGACCAAAGTACATAGGATTATTTCGTCCTTGTAAAGTCTACATATAAATATATCATTGAAACGAAAGAACCTATAAGGAAATGGCAAAAATTCAATTTGTTTTTACATTACGAATGCGAGCTCAGGGAGACAGCCACGAGAGATGCGAATTCCTGCTGTTATGCTAATAAACGTTTTGTGGTGAGAGGGAGGTCACCAGATTTATATGCTAACGACACGTTAACGGATATTTATATATATGTGTGTGTGTGATTTTATTTTAATTGTGATATATATATATATATCACAATTTATGGGCACACAATACAAAAGCATGGGTTTTAGCTCATAATATTTTTACTACCATTATATATCGGGTTTACAACCACACCGTGGCGTATTTCAATGCATAACTTACCACCCGCCCTATTCGCGTACACGACCCCCTATACGTTTCCATATTTATATCAGCTCTGCTCTCTTTTCACGCTATTGTTGTACGCATTAATGGGAGTATTCCGCGCGGCGAAGATAAGAGTTTCAGCAAAAAAAAACAAACGGTGGTAAGAAGAGAAAAATCGTAAACGTCGCGAGCACGAACGTCCTCTATTTTTCAATCAAATCGAATTAATCGAGTCAAATGTTTTCTGGATCAATTCGTCGCCGCGCACCACCTACTTTTAACCTGCCGATAGAGGCTGAAAATATCGAGATATCGTGCGATCATTGATCGTACTCCTTCTGGGTAAATATAGTGTTACGGGTAAATGATTTGAGAAAAGGGGAAAATGTGAAAAATATTTTCAATATAAAAAATTGAATATAAACAATATTACGCATACTGAATTTTTTCGATTCGATCCGCTCGGAATAATTCCTCTCGGAGAAGCCGTACCATTTGAGAAGTGGACAAATGAAAAAAAAAACAAGTTGCTTGTAACAGAAATTGGTTTCTGGAGGGGATGAAATAGTAAATATCGATTGCGACAACGAAAAAAATTGATGAATACGGCGATTTCGTCAATTTTGTTGGTCAGTTCGGTCATCTGAGTGCTTTTGTTCGTTTTTTTTATCGGAGACACTAAACTAATTTTAAGGGGCTGCATCTAACTAGAGACCGGAAATAAATGGCCAAATTCCGATTTTTTCTGGGTAACGTTCGGTGAAAAAGAAACGCATTTTTTTTACACAAAGGTACTTATATAAAGAGCCTTTAAAAGAATGACCAAAAAATACAGAAAAACAACAAAAAAGGGGGCCCCGGCAAATGATGAAATTTTATTCGCGACGTTTGGCGGTGGACACTCTCCCGCTTGAACGGTCCATCTAAAATCTAAAAACCAAACGGGTTATTCAAGTTAATGATAAATACGAATCGTTGACGTTCGTGGATTAAAAAAAAAAACAAATTCTACAAAGTGGCGATTAATTGAAACTCGAGTATACAAAATCTATTTACAAAAGTCATCGTTTTAACGTAACTATTAGAAAATGAAGATCGATTTAGAAAAAGTGAGATCGTCAACGACCTTTAAATGTTTCTTGTCGTATCTCCTGTGAATCTGGAAACAATCCATCGATTGGTTCTCGAGATATCATGTCCACCACCTTTGAAAACAGTATCATCTGCGGACGGCCATGGTTTTGTTGTTTTTCTGCATTTCTGGGAGATTTTTATTTCAAGGCTCTCAATACAATATTTACCTTTGTGTTATAACAAAAGGTGTTTCTTTTTCACTAACCGTTTCTCATTTAAAAAAATACAGAATTTCGCCATTTTTTCGGGCCTCTGCGTAGATGTAGCCTCTTAAGGTTAACTCCACCTTTTCGAACGATAACGCCTATTTCCAAAACCTCCTCTTGCAGTTATTTTCATCAAACAAAATCAATAGCCAATATCGTGACCTTGAGATGACCTCAACATAGAAGAAGAAATTAGAAAATCGAGAATTGGATCGAGGCGATTAATGGGCGTCGCATTTTTAGAAGCAAATTATAATTGTTTATTGAATTAAGGGGTCTTCCAGCTTTAGACGCTAAAAAGGCTATTTTCACATTTCAGGGGGGATTGTCTTTTTTTTCGCAAAATTTACCGCTTTTTGGGAATTTTTTTGTGAACAAAGTATACAACGGAAAACTTGTGAAGCTTGGCATATAGTTTTATTGATCTGTTTACTACATACAAAAAAATTTTTAAACAATTTCATCAAAAAATCCGCCTCCCACCCCCCTCGACGTGCGATGGTCCTTTTTTTATGGTGTGCACGATTACAGCCTTCACGTTCATCCTGTAACAAAAACCCAAAAAGCATTTTACTTTAGACACATATAGCTATCGTTCGATGAAGGGAAAAAAATTGATGATTTGGTGACGTTTTGAACTTGAAGTATCGATTTTTCGCAAAAAAATTGATCGATTTTTTGTTATAAATAAAAAACTATCAAACGTATTGCTTTTTTGCTTCATCAAACGATAAAAGGATGTCAGCTGAGCATTCTGTCCAAATTTGAAGGCAATCGGTTGAATAGTTTTTGAGAAATCGTGCACACCATCAAAAAAGGACCATTGCGCGTCGAGGGGGGTGGGAGGCGGATTTTTTGATGAAATTGTTAAAAAAAAAATTTGTATGTAGTAAACAGATCAATAAAACTATATGCCAAGTTTCACAAGTTTTCCGTTGTATACTTTCTTCACAAAAAAATTCCCAAAAAGCGGTAAATTTTGCGAAAAAAAAAGACAATCCCCCCTTAAGTCACTATTTATAGACACTTTCGAAATACATTTTAAAAAATTATTCATTCAAGTCACTATTTATAGACGAAAATGATCGTTAAAAAAAATTCCTGAAAAATTGTAGGTCAGCGCTGTTGCTGAAATCTCGGAGATGGATCATCCGAAACAAAAAAAATCAAACGATTTTAGATTCAGTATGTTAATGGCTATAGCGCATTTCATACGTTTTTATATGTATGCAAATAACAAAATGGCGGACATTTTTCGAAAAAAAACAAGTTTTTTTCACCGTTTTTGGCCACAAAATAGTAAATAACGAAATTTAAAAAATCCTTGATATGCGCTATAGCTATAGTTGTAAAGAATGTGTGGTTAAAATTTCATCAGGATCGGTTCAGTAGTTTCGAAGATTTTTTCAACAAGCCGTAGAAAAACGTTGTTTCGAGAAAAACGCGTTTTCAGTTTGTTTGGGTTACATAAATACATGAAAAAAAATTGTTTATGTATTTCGAAAGTGTATTTATCAAGTGTAATAACTTTTATGTCAATATCTATAATATAAACCTATAAAAAAATTCATGAAAATAGAAAAAATATTCGTGAAATATTCATAAAATAGAAAATAGAAAAAAAAATGTAACAACTTTTATGTCAATATCTATAATATAAACCTATAAAAAATTCATGAAAAGTAGCGTCTAAAGTGAGAAGACCCCTTAACGCGTGAAAAACCATCCCCATTGATCCCGCGATACGTTTTTTACACAATCTCTTAACCCTTCCTTGACACACTTATATTCGGCCACGACTTTGACACACTGGGTCAATTTGACCCGGATAGTACTTTACCCACCTGCCCTTGATAACCCTCCGGTCGTTTTTTATTCAAATAAATCCGGGATACACCTTAAACATTTTTTAATATATCTGCGTAATTAAAATTCGAAAAGTTCAAAATAAAATGATTGTAGAAAATTATTGAAAACTTTCAATTTTAGGAAAGTGAGCATTTTATTTCAAATTCGTCCGGGTCAAAATGAGCCAGTGGGTCAAGGAAGGGTTAATAATGCCAGGATCTTTTTGCACTTTTTTCGAGTGTCAAATTTTTTGTGACTCACTCTGCGTATATACGTCGCTGCGAGGCTACGCTCCACGCGGAAAAGTGGCAATCGAAAGACGACAAATCGATCCACCTTGCGCCACACGACTTTTTCTCGAGAAAACTTGAGCAATTCGACATCCGGCGACTTCGAACGCACACATACGTGAAACGATAAATTCTTAAGTATCGAGGCCGTGAAACAATTAATTTACGCAATTCGATTAGCAGAAAAAGAAAAAAAAAGTAATCTTTTCACGAGATAAAACATTTTGCAGTGGGCCCTATAAATATTGACGATCAGAAATGTACGAGCACACAAGTTTTCCGATCTATTATAGAATGGCTCGTCGATTCTTCGTCACGCTCGTTTGCCATTTAGTAATTTCCCGGTCCGTTCTATCGCAGCCAAGTACGTCAAAGTTATGTCATAAAATGTATATATATATATATATATATATATATATATATATATATATATATATATATATATATATATATATATATATATATATATATACATACACACGTATAATCGCGCCCAACTTTTATATCTCGCGCGTTAACCGACCGTACACCAAGAAAAAAAACCTCTCAACCGTTTGCCAAATTTGCCCAGACGCAATATACGAATTGTGTACTTTTTATCGTAGGTCCGGCCAACAAAAGTGAGGACGCCGGGATCGCAAACATTTTTCCTATTCTTCGGGCCATCCCGAGGACCCAGAGGATAATTGGCGGCGAGCCTGTGCCCATAGAGAAATTTCCATACGTGGTAAATATCGTGCAATTAAGTTTGTGTACTGCACTGATTGCTGTAATTTATGCACTTTTTTATCGATTTTTTTCGCCTTCAGGTCCGCAGAATAAAACTGTAAGGCAAATATTTATATGCATTTTTGTTTTGTTAAATAATTTTTTTTTTTATTAAAAAAAAGAGTTTTCGTATGAGGTAATTTCTTATTTATTTATACAATAATATATACTGCATAATTGAATATGTGATAAATATACACTTATTATTAATTAATGTGTGTGTGTGTGTGTGTGTGTGTGTGTATATATATATATATATATATATATACACTAAGCGCAACAATTAAGGGATCACTATTTTTTCGACAAAAAATAGCCCTTTTTCAAACCGCTGTAACTCGGTGAAAAATGGTCGGAGAAAAAATGAAAAAAAAGCATTTTGTAGTGTAAACCTTCGCCTTCGATAATCTGATTATAAATAATTTTTTTCGTTTCGTTTAAATAAAGAAATTCGTTGTTAAACAAAACAAAACATAAAATCAAAAAATTTGCTCAAGTTTGACAAGGTACACGGGGAACAGAATTTTTTTTTCGAAAATCTGTTTCGACCATTCGAAAGCTTGTATCTTTCCCAACAATTTGTTTTTTTTTTCAATTTCTGTGCGATTTTTTTTAGCCAAGTTATCGCAGCTTTACGAAGAAATGCATTTTTCAACTTTGACCGGTCATAACTCTGGTCCAAATCATGGCACAGCATCCAAACCGGCATCGTTGGAAAGCTTGGATTTCCCCCTACAAAAGTGTTTATTTTTCGTATTTTTCAGAAGCCGTTTTCAACATTGTAAAACTGATTGTTTAAAAGTGTGTAAAATGCCCATTTTTACACTTTTTTGTTTATCATGTTATAACATTACAACAAACGCAGAGGCACCAAAGGTTTTTGCGTTTTTTTTTAGTTCAGGGTATGTAGAAATACTCCACCAAATAGCAGATCGCTGCCTTTATTCTTTATTATATATATATATATATATATATATATATATATATATATATATATATATATATATATATATATATATATATATTATATATATATATATATATATATATATATATATATATATATATATATATAGACACTGACTGAGCGGAGCGAAGCCGCAGGCAGCGTTAACACTGAAACCGAACACCACCGCGACATCAATTAATTCCCTGCGCCGAAAATTCATCACATGTCCCGCTGAAAAAAAAATATTATAGCCACCCCTTTTTGCACTGCTAACAATGTTTATTTGCGTCCTCCATGCATACGACCAAAAATAATTATTTCTTTTTTTTTGCAACATCTGCGGCAAAAAAATGGTTCGTACGCTCGGTTTATCGCGACGCGATTATTATGTTGCAGTTTTTGCAATTGTTTTTTCCAACTCTATTCTCGCCGCGAGTGAAAGAAGGGAGGACGTCGCTTTTATTTCAACGTTCTCGATTCGCAGGTATCGCTGCAGCAGAACGGGACATTTTTTGGCCACGACTTCGAGCACTTTTGCGGTGGCAATATCGTCAGTGAAAAGTGGATTCTCACAGCTGCCAAATGTTGTTACGGGTACGTGTACGATTCGTCGCTGCGTACACACTGGAGTCCAAGCTAACACGAACGAATAAATAATTGTGAATAAAAATCAAATTCAATGTAAACAATCATATAAAAGAAAATATTGTAAAAGTAAAAGCACAGCATCAATACGTTGCGGAAAGATAAATATAAAAAAGAGGGCATTGCAACACTATTTTACAAGTACAAAGAAATTTTGACAAGTATAAAAAAATCGAAAGATATTACACAAAGTGCAACTATTTCATGGCATTGAAAAAGTAATCAGACTTTTCGGGTAATAAAAGACAGGTACATATAAGTAATATGAGTTGGTTTTTATTATTTGTCCGAAAATATTGATTATTAATATTGATTATTAATTTGTTATTAACAATTATCTCACGATTTATTAGGCAAATTTTTGGGAAGTAAAAAATGTGCCTAAAAAATCGTCAGATAATTGTCAATAACAAATGAACTATGCAATATAACAAAAAAATCCTACATACATCCATAGACAATGTATTTTTCAAGATATAATCAACATTTCAAGAGAATCGTTTGAAAATTGTCTGAGTTATGTTTCCGGCCAACTTAAAAAAAATGCAGTTTTGAGATAAACGCTACACAGCCGCCATTTGGAAATTAATCGCTCCAAAAAAATTATTATATACAGTCACTGATATGTATGATAAACACCCTTTTTTGTTATCTCGATTTATTTTCTAGTTTTTCTGAAAAAAAAACCCAAAAAGCCTATTTTTTCGGCCTCTAGAGTGGCCTTACCCCTTAAAGATAATTGGATGGTGATAAAAAGGAAAAAAAATAGAGCTCAACTGTGAGCCACCCTAATATTGAGGTATATAATTGGGTTTGTTTAGGTTTGTTTTGATTTGTTTGAGTTTCTTTGTATAATAATTGTTATATAATTTTTGTAATATATTCGTATTATAAGTTGTAATCTAATTTTTGAATTAATAACAAGATTAGAATTGGGTGGGGAGAGAGCATTTTTCAACCAATCACAGGCATGCAGGATGTCGCAGCTCCCCTCCACTGTGACAATGGAGTGGGGGGTAGCGTTGGGTTCGCGTGACATCCAGCTAACTCAGACCCCTATACCCAGCCTACCTCAACAAGCATATACAGTTTTAAAAGCATTTTCAATGCTAAAAATGAATACACAACGGACAAAAAAGTCAGGACGCTTTTAGGCTTGACATCCCGTTTTCATTCCTTGACATTTTGTCTCTTCTCTCGTTCGTTCTCGTAGAAAAGAACCGAGTCAATTTCACGTTCGGGTTGGCTCCGAATTGTACTACACGGGCGGTCGGATTCACGAGATCGAGAGTATCGTGATTCATCCGAGCTACGACCGAGGCACGTGGGACTATGACGTAGGACTGTTGAAGGTGGATACAAAAAGGAGTAAAAGAAGAGATAAAGAGAGGAAGAAAAAGGAGAAGAAAGAGGAGCGGAAAATTGTCGCGTCCCATCGTGCGGGATGGGACAGTGATGAGAAAACTTGACCTCGCTGGACTAGATAATTGACTAAATTAATATCGGCCTCTTCACCCTCCCCCTGTTTCACTCTGCCCCGCTCAGAATGTTTATTACGTTCTCGCAAGCGGAAAATTGACGATGAAAGTTTTTTTTTGGTGACCTAGTTTCTGCCGTACGTCCGCGATGTCCGAGCGAGCTTTCTTTCGTTTTTCTCTTATTTCTTCATATTTAGCTCTTCCCTTTAGTCGTCTGTTTTTATTATTCTCATTTTTTGAACCGTCTCATAATTGTTTCAGCTCCGCGAGGCCCTAATTTTCAGCGAGAAGATACAACCAATTCGATTACCGGAAAGCGATCGTTCCGCGGAGGTGGGCTCGGTTGTGGACATCGCTGGCTGGGGTGCCACAAGCGTGAGTTTGATGGCTTTGCGTATAATTAGCGCCCGAAAAAATCGACGATTTTCAATATTTTTTCTAATGAGAGTATTGGGATGGCGAGGTCAACATTTTACACACAATTCATACATACGCTTGCCAAATTTGAGTTTTTTGTTTTAATGGGGGAGATACCTTTATTGCTGATTTTTATGATTTTTTTGTAGGAAATACTTTTTTCTCATTTTTTAGAATTAGAGTTCGTTTCATTACTACTTTTGGCTGTTACGTGGTATTTTTTTTATTTTTTATTAAACCAAAAAAAGAAAAAAAAACCAACGAAGATTTTCTTTCATTCACACTCATACGCGGAATATGAACCAAGAAAAAGTGAGAAATGTTGAAAATCGGTGGAATAGTATGCTTTAAAATGGAAAAATAAAAACCTTCGAAAAAATGGCTACATTCTGCAATGAAAAAAATACTTTTTTTTTTGTTTTTAAAAACATTTAGGATCATGTGTTGGACTGTAAGGTAAGAAAGATTTATACCAAATTTCGTCGGAATCGGTCGATTAGTTTTTTTAGCTATACGTTACGCCAGTTTTGAAAATGCAGTTTAGAAGATCATGCCATACGTCCGCTATTTTTGAGGATTAATAAAAAAGATTTAAATACCATGTAACAGCCAATATAAGTAATAAAACATACCCCCAGTCTCAAAAATCGTGAAGAAGTCTTTCCTTTCCTTGTCTTCCCCTCAAGCCCCCCTTAATATTGAATGTGTCTAGATTTTTCAATAATCCGTCAAAATCAGTGAGAAAAAAAACCTCTTCAGCTTTACGGCATGCCATCGGACGGGCTGCAAGGCAGTAGCGAATTGACGCTAAGCCAGGAGGATTGCTGGGCCGTCTACCCTCGGGACGTCCTCACCGATCGAATGTTTTGCGTGTTCCTCAAGGGCCACGGGCCCTGCATCGGTGATACCGGCTCGCCTGCTGTTCTCGACGGTGTGATCATCGGTAAGGAAAAAAATTCGAATTACACAAAGATTTCGATTTACGACGAGAAGCTTTATCACTTACTGTACAAACTCATGCGGCGCGCGGGATGCGGAGACAGGGATGGGGGGGGGGCAAGTTATTGCACGGGCAATACGAGAGGCTCGCGCCACCCGCCCTGTATCGTATCACAGGTGCAATAATTTACGTTTTATCGAGCGTTCACCTCGTGCTCCTGAAATAGAGTACGATGGCGCCGGGAAGACCGACGTTGCCGTTGTTGTGCGAGTTTTGTCTGCGTGGTAAGGGGGAGGGAGGGAGGGGGGAGAGAGAGAGAGAAGAAAGAGAGAGAGAGAGAGAGAGAGAGAGAGAGAGAGAGAGAGAGAGAGAGAGAGAGAGAGAGAGAGAGAGAGAGAGAGAGAGAGAGAGAGAGAGAGAGAGAGAAGAGAGAGAGAGAGAGAGAGAGAGAGAGAGAGAGAGAGAGAGACTTGCACAAAGATCTCATCGATCTTGGCACTACCACGTGTACTATGCACCTAATTGCACTTTCCTGCTGGATTCCCAAAGAAGTATGCCCGTAACGCACATTCCTCTTGTGCATTCATTACTTTGTATTAGGGCCCTTCAGCTCTTCTTCTGTGTACCGTGCGCTCTATAAACCCAATGAAACTTTAACTAGTCGAAACTGCGTTGGGTTTGGTGGGGCGTATTTCAGTTAGATCCCAAATCAGACTTATATTAGATACGTTGAAAAAATAGACTCGTGCAAATTTCATGGAATGCTTTTGTTTTTTTTTCTCTTTAATAATTCAATGTTCATATACATATATTTATATATGAATTTATTTTTTGGGAAGTATGAAGATCCCGTGAGATCTCACCACTCCCATTTGTTAATGTAATGTATGTGTACATATATACATTATCATTAAGGGGATAGATCTACTTAGAGGCCCGAAAAAATGGCCAAACGCCGATTTTTTTGCTGGGAAACTGTTGGTGAAAAAGAAACGCATTTTTTCAACAGAAAGGTACATTTATTGAGTGCCTTTGAAAAAAAAATACAGAAAAACGACATTAGTATGGCCGCTGGCGGATGATAACATTTTTTTCGCGACGTTTAGCATTGGCGACTCGCCAGCTCAAACGGCCCATCTGAAATCTAAAAACCAAACGGGTTATTCAAGTTAACAATAAATACGAGTCGCTGACGATCGTCGATATTCAGAGGACGATCGCGCTTTCAATCTTACATTTAATTAATCTCAAAAAATACTGCTCCGGGCAAGTATTGAGTATAATGATCGAGGGACTTTCAAAAAAAATTTTTTTTGGTCCTAAATTCAAAGTGGCGACATTGAGATCGCCGACGTGTTGTTTTTTTAATGGGATCATACATTTTTATCACCAAAACATTTATCAGGTCAAAACTAACAACTTTTGTAGGAAAAGGTTTGTTGATAACGTTCTCTGCGGCTTGTCACTTCGGCTACAAGATGGTATTCTAACCTAAAAATTATGTTCGTTATGAAGAAACTTTGGCTATGAAAGTTGTTAGTTTTTGCCTGATAAGTGTTTTAGTGAGACAAACAAATCACGATCCCGTTTTAAAAAAACATGTCGGCCACCTTGACGTCGCCGTTTTGAATTTTGGACCAAAAAAGATTTTTTTTTTAACGTCTCACTTCGGACCTTAAAAGTGTTGTTATATTCAATACTTGATCGGAGCAGTGTTTGTCAAAATAAATCTGGTGTAAGATTAAAATAGGAAACCCGGTATATATATATATATATATATATATATATATATATATATATATATATATATGTATATATATATATATATATATATATATATATATATATATATATATATATATATATATATATATATATATATATATATATATATATATATATATATATATATATATATATACATATATATATATATATATATGGATTGGGGTAGAATATACATAAGTCGAATTTCCGTAACCGAATATCCATACGTCGAATATCCATAATGCGTGTAGGGTAGAAATTAGTGCCAGAAATAGCGGGAGGTAAAGGAAAAGTGAGTATAGAGGGAACCCAAACAAACCCAAACAAATACCCAAAAAATAAATCCAAAGAAATAAAAAAAAATAAACCCAAACAAACCAAAAAATTAACCCAAAAACTCACTTATCTCGACCTCTCACCATTTCTGGCACTCATTTCTACTCTATACTCACTTATATGTATTCGATTTATCAATATTCATACTTATGGATATTGTACTTATGGATATTCGACGCCAGTGATATATATGTATGTATGTATGTATATACGAAATATAACACAAGAGAGGGTGTTTGGTTTCGTGTCATCGCAGGTGTAGCGTCCTGGAGTCAATCGTGCGCTTACCAGTACCCGACCGTTTACGCAAGCTTACCGGAAATGGTCGATTGGATTATCCAAGTTACCAGTGACCCTTCGTCGCTTCAAGCCGACAAGAACAAGAATACCGCAGCGGCTGTTCCCGTCGACGTTGATAGCCAATAATCGAATTTCGCTCCGATATTGTAAAAATACCGTCCTATGTCGGTGTTAGTTATATACTTGGAATTCCTCCCCTATCTACTGTGAATTTGTGAAAGACCAAAAAACGCACGACGAAAACGAATCGAAAGATTCAATAATACCGGATAAGTCGATCACGAGAGATGGAGAAGGAGAGACAGAGAAAATGGAGTAAAATGGAATGTCTAATATCACCAGCGAGGAAAATAAAACGAGAATAAAACACGATTTTATCGGTCGTCACCGAAATTCCGATAAAGTGCCGCGCGAGATTCGAGAATGAAATTGATCCTCCGTAGTGTGACTATTATCGGATCGACTACAAGACGTCGGGGAATGATCGAAACGCCCGATTCCCTAACGATTTCCATTCTGTATGCCGAAGCTAATTACGAAAGATATTGCACTGATTGGATAACATCGGAAAGATAATATTGGATGGCCTAGTGACATTTACTGTGCCGCACGAACGGCCGTTCAGTTAGCAATTAAACATTCTTCATCGAAGCCTCGGCACAGCGTCAGATGAATGGAAAATTTGTGGCAATTTGAGAAATGTCTCATAATTAGCCCATTGAACTGCAGCGTACCCGAATGGATAAGAAACATTTTTATGAAGTTAATAAGCGTTGTGTATATTTAATTGTATAATTAAATATATACAATTAAATATGAATAACACTACCGTGGCAAAATAAGAACATTGTGTTGTTGAAGTATAATTAATATTAATATTAATAATTCAATTGTATATGTGTACAAATAATTTTTAAATTTTTTGATTTAGCTAGAGGAACGTACTTTATAGGAAATTTTACAATTAAATTTCGAAAACTGAATATAAACAACGCTACTTTAGGTAAATACTTTTTTTTCTAATTTATAATATAATGTATATTTATATTTATATTGTATCATAATTAGATATCTGTATATATATGGGACATTCCACGCCATTTCACCTAGCCCGTGACCCCGACCATTTTTGGTTTTTCTGACTTTTTTTTTGTAAAATTGTACCCCATGAAAGGAATATCCACACCAATTTTTAGATTCTTACCTCTCTTCTTTTAGGAGTTATAATTTTCGAATTTTTTCGATTTTTTAACGCTCATAACTCCTAAACTAATTGAGGTAACGACAAATAACATTTTGAAGCATACTTTTATTAACAAATATTTAAAAAATTATTAATTATCAATGTCAAGGTTTTTTTGCTTCCAAAGTGAAAACTATTTTAAAAAAATGTTTAAAGCCTTTTTTTATTTTTTTCAAATAAATTCTCCAAAATAAAGAGACCCAGTCTATGATTTTTAAGACTAGTCTCATCTTGGGCCCATTTTACTTCTATTTTTTCGAATTAATCATACTTTTTTAGAAGATTTTTCTTATTTTAATCTCCAATAATGCTATTAATGGTTTTGTGATTCCCAACTCGGCTTTGACAGATCTGAAACGGTTTATTTTTTATTTGTGCTGAATTTAAGGAAAAAAAATTATTGTTTATTTTAAAAAGAAAATCTGTTAAATTCCGCACAAATTAAAAATGAAGTTGAAAATGAGTTGAAAATGACAAAACCTTTGATAGCATTATTGGAGATGAAAATGATAAAAATCTTCTCAAAAAATATGATTAATTCGAAAAATATAGAAGGAAAAATAGGCCCACGATGAGACTAGTCTTAAGAATCATAGAATGAATCACTCCATTCTAGAACATTTTTTGAAAAAAAAAAATCTCATCTCTTTAAAAAAATAGTTTTCACTTTCGAAGAAAAAAAACTTTGACATGGATAATTGTTAATTTTTTCATATTTTATTACGAAAGTATGCTTCAAAATGAAAAAAGATTGTATAGTGACCATTGTCGATATCTCAATTAGTTCAGGAGTAATCCGCGTTTAAACGTTTCCAAAACTTCCGAAATCGAGATTGTTTGGAACGTTATATCTGCTGAAAGAGAAGAGATAAAAATCTAAAAATAGGTGTGGATATTCCTTTTATGGGGTACACTTCTACAAAAAATCAGGAAAACCAAAAATGGACGAGATCACGGGCTAGGTGAAATGGCGTGGGTCAGTATCGATGATACAAATTTAAATATCTTGGATCACTACCAAATATTTGGTAGTGATCCGAGATATTTAGATTTGTATTTCATTTTTATAGGTGTCCTTGAATGACCTTGAACGACTTTGACCCCTAATGTTTTTATGCGGCTCGGGGGGCTCCACAAGGTGCTTGAAAAAAATGTACCATTCCATTTGAAAAAGTGGCGGTGACCTTCACTGTGCGTGACAATCACTTTAAAATATTGTCGATTCATATTATTTGTAGAAATGGTATGCGAAAAACCAAAAGCAGATGATTTTTTTCAAAACATAACATAACGCCCACAATCTCGAAAACCTTGGGACTTTTACTAAACTGAAGTTCCAGCATATACACTGAGAAAAAAATGATTGATTCAATATCATTGGTGTTGATATTGGATTTGAAATTTCGTTGATTCAATTGTAAAACTGTTGGTGTAAATAATCGGATTTATTAGTCGAAACAAAACGCTATTGACTTTAATAACATGATAAAATTAAAAGTTTTTTTTTTCATTCAAAAGATATATTGTTAGCCGAGAACAATATATTATTGAAACTATCTAAAAAATTATCGCGAACAAATTATATAGTTTTGAATGCATTTTCTACAACGAACAAAAAAAGCGTTTCAATTCATAACATGAATATCGTTGATTCGAGTACACAAGAAAAATTGAATTTCGCTCGTTTGATTCAGATAAAATTTCTATTGAGTAAATATGTTAATTTATTTTTTCACCATATCCGAAATTGATTTCCAAGTACATTATTCGTTAAAATATCTTTATTTTTTTCTTTTGATTGAAAAATATTAAGCAAATGTCTGAATTGGTTAAAAAATCATGCGAAAATAAAATTTGTTTCTTGCGAATTTGGTTGAAAAAATGCAACCAAATCCTGGCCGAGCGCCACCGAAATTATACGTGTGAGGAAACCCGTAGTTCTCGGAGTAACCGCTAGAAGCCGCACGCGCGCTCGTTTCTCGTAAGCGTAGCACGAACCGAAAATCTACTTAAGGGGGGATTGTCTTTTTTTTCGCAAAATTTACCGCTTTTTGGGAATTTTTTTGTAAAGAAAGTATACAACGGAAAACTTCTGAAACTTGGCATATAGTTTTATTGATCTGTTTACTACATACAAAAAATTTTTTAAACAATTTCATCAAAAAATCCGCCTCCCACCCCCCTCGACGCGCGATGGTCCTTTTTTGATGGTGTGCACGATTACAGCCTTCACGTTCATCCTGCAACAAAAACCCAAAAAGCATTTTACTTTAGACACATATAGCTATCGTTCGATGAAGGGAAAAAAAAATTGACGATTTGGTGACGTTTTGAACTTGAAGTATCGATTTTTCGAAAAAAATTGATCGATTTTTTGTTATAAATGAAAAACTATTAAACGTATTGCTTTTTTGCTTCATCAAACGATAAAAGGATGTCAGCTGAGCATTCTGTCCAAATTTGAAGGCAATCGGTTGAATAGTTTTTGAGAAATCGTGCACACCATCAAAAAAGGACCATCGCGCGTCGCGGGGGGTGGGAGGCGGATTTTTTGATGAAATTGTTTAAAAATTTTTTTGTTTGTAGTAAACAGATCAATAAAACTATATGCCAAGTTTCACAAGTTTTCCGTTGTATACTTTCTTCACAAAAAAATACCCAAAAAGCGGTAAATTTTGCGAAAAAAAAGACAATCCCCCCTTAAACGCCGGAGAAACTCTAAAGAGTATCGCTTCTTGACCTGTGGCTAAGATCAAAGTGTAGTATCTGTTCTTATCAGTTGAATACTTGATATTCTCTCCATGGATATTCCATTGGATATCTGAAATTCTCTCCACTATTATCGCGGATGATCATTCTAATGCTCCCTTTTTACTCAAGATTTGAAACAAATTGAAAAACTCACGTCCCATGGCATATCCATTTCGATGCAGTAAAGAAATAATTAATTATATCAATTATATTTTTGTACGAAATAAAAAATGTTGTAGCAACCGCTTAATTATTTCATCCATGCATCTACGGATTGTACATAGAATGATTTCAATAGAATATAATTTTATTTGAAGGATAATGTAGATATTCAGAGAACAGAATAGCTTTTTTAAAATAAAATAATATGTTATTTAAATCAATCACGAATTCAAATATTTTATAGTAATGTAACAATCTCATATATCGGTGGTACTCCGCAGCAGCACATTTATTTGGATCAACCAATATATTTTTGTGATTCAATTGGTTTTTTTTTCTCAGTGTAGTAGAACATGATCCGACCTATCGACAATTGCAGGATTATCCATTCATAACAGGACACCTTGTATATACATATGTAGGTATGAATGATAAAAAGCTCAAGATCGTGTACATACCCCCCATACGAGCTTTTCAATGGCAAATCGAACATCTTTTCCTTCCTCTTCTCACTCCTTTTCTCCTCCCCGCAAAATAACTCGAACCAACAATGCATTACCGTCAATCTTGGTAAAAGAGCACAGAAAAACTCTTCGAAAAGAGAGAGCCAATAAGATCCTCGAGCCTGGCGAAGAAGCGCCTTGCTTGCCGCACGAATGATCCCCTGTACGTCGTGTACGGGAAGATCATAAATTTTAACGATTGATGAGCTGGCTGCTGAGCGCGGTGGCTTTATATTGCATATCTGTGTACAACGAGTACATGGATCTCCCCTATTGCCAGTGTAGTTGCATCGGTGTGTCACGTATTACATACGCAAGTCTGTAGTACCCTACACTATACGGGTATACACAGGGTAATCACTGAGAAGTGAATACCCGCAAAACAACACGATGCGAAGAGTCGGCAAATCCTTCGGGAATCGTAATAAAAAATGAGGCGATCGAAATGCGAATCTTGACAACCCCATTGGATTTTGGGTCCGACTTTGTCGTCTAAAATCAATATTTACAAGAGTTTTCGGGTTATCGATTTCCGAGTGGCCCACCCGGTATGTGATAGCGTATACGGCTCGCGGACGTGAAATAAGTCAGGATCGACATCGGGGATGCGTCGAGGCCTCGCCACCTCGCTGCCACTGTACCGATTTTCTTTTTTTTCTCTTGTTTCTTCCTACTTTTCCGCTTTTTTTTTCACCCAAAGCCTACAGCCCGGAGCGATCCATCGCGTCAGGACCAACCCCGTTTACGATACGTCGCGTTATACGAGCGTTCCATGGCAACGCCATCGGCATCGGGGACGAGGGATCGACTCGCCTCGCGTATCGTCGAATCCCTGGGAAACGCAAAAAATACTTTTTTCCATGCCCAAAAGGAAATAACTTGACAAAAAAGCAATGAAAAAAAAAATGTTGTTTCGAAACGTAAATTGATGGAAAAAATGCACAATGAAATGGCGTGACGAGACGGCGAGTGTGTGACGGCGAAAGCCAATCGGTAGAAACCGGAAGTTCGATTTGGAAGCATGAAGCAGCTCGTAAACGCGGCGGGCTATTTTAAGGGGGGAGATTAACGGAGACTTTGTCCTTGAAATGCAGCGGCAGATGTTAGCGGCTCAACATGAGCAGCTGTATGGACCAGGCATTGCCGATTAGCGGTAATTATAAACACATTAGTGTAAACACATTACAAAACTTTAAGGCGTTACCCCCACTTGTAGCGCAAAAAAGGCCTTTTTCATGAATTTTTTTAAAGAAAACTACAAAACTTTTTTGATCGATCAATATACCATCTCAAAGAACACATCTTGAAGAACTTTCAGTAATTTTTTTATTGAAAAATATTACATTGTTTAGTGGCAAATGGCCGTCAATGAAATAATGTTTTTATATACACGGTTTGCGGTGACCAACATTGCGGCGAAGTGGATCATCCGAAAAAAAAATGCGGATGGATTTAGTCAAATATAAGTATAAACTAGTCTTTAATCGAAGGATTTAAAAAAATATTCATTTTTCACAAAATGGCGCACAGTCAAAGTTAATGGTTCGATTTCAACGAAAAAAGTAATAGCAGTAGTTGTGAGGGGGGAGGATTATTCACGAGCGTTATATAATACAAAGGGGCAGGGGGGGAGTCATGACTCGATTATTAAGCGGAGGAGATTTTCAAACAAGTGACAGCGGGATGTTATGTAGAGGGAGGGGATTTATTTACAGGGTGATAAGGGGACTAAACCGTGGGGATGAATTTCGGGTGTCGGCATTGTCATCTGCGAGGTTCTCATCTTTTATTGACCCTTCCAGGCGCAGGGCCCGGTCTCTTCGAGAGGACTCTCCGCAGAGGGGCACGCCGATCTGTCGCCAGAGACGTCCCCGACGAGGGCGTGCTATCTTCGGCGGGAGCCATCGGTCGTCGAAGGACTCGTCGAGGGAGTTCGCTGCAGAAGACATGCCCCGGAGGGCTTGTCGAGGGGGTTCGCTGCAGGAGATCTGCCCCGGAGGGCTTGCCGAGGGGGTCTCCGGACACGAGCAGACATGGACAGATGGCGCTTCGGTGCTCCGTCCATCCATCGGCCAGAGGATCGTTCCGGAGAAAATTAGGGAAAAAAATTGGCCGTGCTTGGATCATGCTAATGTTGACCGTTGTTGCGGCTCTTCACTCTCGGCCGGAACAGCGGAAGTTTCGACCGTATTGCGATGTGGCGCGCAATTGCGGGAACGGAAAATTGGATTTTCAGCTTTTCACAAGCCTTGTGTACAGATACAGACTCTGCGAGAAGAATGGGACAGTAGGTTGATATGTGATGCCGATAAACAATTACGCAATGAGAAAAGTTGAAGAACACTCGAGGGAAATACGAAAGCGCGTGTTTGTACCGCCTCTCTCTCTCTCTCTCTCTCTCTCTCTCTCTCTCTCTCTCTCTCTCTCTCTCTCTCTCTCTCTCTCTCTCTCTCTCTCTCTCTCTCTCGCCCGACTCTCTCATTCGGGAGCCCTTGGCTACAGAAACGGAACATGGACACCAGATGGTAAAATAATTGAAAAAAAAGGACGCCCGTGAGCAACAAAGGCAGGTACAACGATGAATCAACTGGAAAACTGCGCATACACACAAACATACACGCACAAGTACACAGGTGTGTATTCTCCAAAGTAATTAAAGCGGTACACGCAACGGACACTCTTAAATTCATACCAGCCAGCACGTGTGGGATGAAATTAATTTGATGGCGTATAAAGTGCATCGAGAAACGTGTAGCACCAATCGAAAATTGACGAGGGCACGCGCGCTCCACTTTACTTTTACACCGATTCATCACCGCCGTTTCTAATTTGTCCGAAAACCGGCAATTTGGTCGCTTTGGGTTTTTTTACTTTTTTGCTTTGTTTTTCCGTAGTGTTCGCAGGTCAATTAAAAGCGCAATATGCGACAGAGCAGGGGCGAAAATTCGTCAACGCGGTAAGCATAATTACTGCAATGT
This sequence comes from Ophion ellenae, assembly GCA_963210295.1. NCBI lineage: Eukaryota > Metazoa > Arthropoda > Insecta > Hymenoptera > Ichneumonidae > Ophion > Ophion ellenae. The sequence goes on along the minus strand of OY723396.1, from coordinate 29,813,995 downwards.
AGTTTGGAAAAAAGCCGTGCCCACAGGCAACATGTGCATACAAATAATCGTTTCACTTTACAATTAGTTTGCATGTTCGTTGTTTTTTCGAATTATTATAAAGTTTTTGATATTTCCTAACATTCTACATTTCCATTGAAATATCGTGAAAAAAGTATTCGCGACTAAATTTACAAATGGGGAGAAAAACTTGGATAAGCGATCTTTGGGACACCTCATTTTGCATTCTCAAGGAGGTCGGAGCGGTCCGGTTGAGTCGAATGTCGGTTTATCATTTGTTTTCCATTGTACCTCAAAAAAATGCATACGGCGTATAGACTTCTTCTGTAGATGCTAATTTTTCATAAAATACATAATTAAAGAACAAAATTATGCCTTTTCATATTACTATTCGAAAAATAACTTTTGTGTTACTACCAATTTGAAAAAGTATAACATTATCGATGATCATTATGAAAAAACTGCGTCAACGAATGATTCATACAACTCCGAATGGAATTTTGAGTCATTTATTATTATGCCTATTTATATTTATATAGAGACATTATTTATTATTACCATTAATTAATATTAAGTTTTGCCGAAATACGGCAACTTCGTGGACATTGAGGTTGGCAGCAATGCTCTTCATTCGCCAGCCAAGATTCGTAATCTTTCATCAAACCTTGATGGTTCAATATTGAATATATATTAGGTGTACAACTTAGTTCGGTCTGTTTTCAAAAGATGGCTCTGGTGCTATGAATAGTTGACGGCAACAGCTGATTTTTGCTGTATCGTGAAGTATCAACATCTCTTAACCAAATGTCGTTTACAGACCTTCGAGTTTTGCGCATCAAGTCTAATTTTGACTGCGGTGAGAATGTCGAGTTTCGTCCCAAATGAACACCATTTGCGGGAAGTGTTGGTTTTTTGTTTCAATTGGAAGAAAAGTGCAGCTGAAGCCCACCGGATGCTGGTCAAACCATCACGGGAGAATTCTACAGGCAACAATTGATCCGTTTAAAGCGAGCTATAGCCGAAAAACGTCCAGAATATGCGACCAGACACGAGTCCATTATCTTTCAACATGACAACGCTCGTCCTCACGTTGCTATTGTGGTTAAAGACTATTTGGAAAATAGCGGGTGGGAAATTCTGGCTCACCCGCCTCATAGCCCAGACCTTGCCCCTTCCCACTACCATTTGTTTCGATCGATGCAGAACGCTTTGACTGGAATACGCTTCACGTCACAGCAGGGTATCAAAAAATGGCTCGATTCATTCTTGGCTTCAAAAGATGAACGCTTCTTCCGCGACGGAATTCATAAATTACCATAAAGATGGGGAAAAGTGGTGGCTAGCGATGGACAATATTTTGATTAATGTATTCATTCATTTTATTATTCAAATAAGTGCGTATTTTAATTTAAAAAACGGACCGAATTAAGTTGTACACCCAATATATAGTCTACGATGGGCCAGATGGGTTTTTTTCTAAATGTTTACAAAGGTTTTACATAGCCAAAAAAATGACATCTCCCGCAGCGTGAACGTATCTAACCGATTTTTTCATCTCTGGTGTTTTGTAGAGAAAAAATCGAAAAATTCGTAAAGACTCAGTATAGTCCAAACAATAGCATATCTTTTGATTAAATTCAATCTTGCCCTGTGGTCCACGCTCCAACCTCCTCAAAGTAGAAAACCAGTTTAAGAGGACGTTTTTCTAATGATATTCGTGATTTTTTTTTACACGGAATGAATGAATAGAATTTATTCAATCTTCACGAATATTTTATAGATATTTTGAGACAAATATTTTAATTTTTTCGAAGCATTTCTCCTGAAAATATGGAACATATAACCTGCCGCCCATCGAAGGTCGTCATCGGACTTTGCTGTTTGTGTGCACTCTGGAGGCCACAGTTTTAATCGGAAATCAATACGGTTTGAAGATTTCTTTAAGAACGTGCTTTCCTTCTATATGAACTTAACTCTGACCAAAAATTGGAAATTGCATTTTTTAAAGGTGTTTAATGTTTGTTGAAGATGTTTTTAATTTTTATGTTTTTTAAAGGTGTTTAATGTTTTTTGAAAATGTTTTTAATTTTTATGTTTTTTAAAGGTGTTTAAACAAAAGGGTATTTTTTTCTTGCCATTATTTTATAACCTTTCTTGGTATAAAAAATATACTTTAAACCATGATACTATCCCAAATTGAAGTTCATATAGAGCGTAATTATATAAAGAAACTATCACTTCATAAAATTATAGGGTAGAAACTTATTGAGCTAGAGTGTACACAAATTTAAAAAAGAAAAATTATTTAATTCCTTAATGCCTGGATTTTTTGGTTTTCGGTAATGTTTTCTCAAACGCGTTTTTGTCAAAACAACTTTTCTTCCATTTGTGTACACTCTAGCTCAAAAAGTGTCTATAGCCTATCATTTTATAAAGTGACAGTTAGTCCTACTTTGATACTCCTTTGGGAACATATTCTTGAATGGTTGCACTAACAATTTGTAGAATTAAAAATAATCGATTTTGCAAATAATCTAAACTGGCTTCCCGCCTTAAATATTGGAACGCGCCGTCATCGATTAAGGGAGACTTTGTCCTTGAAATGCAGCGGGAGATGTTAGCGGCTCAACATGAGCAGCTAGAAGAAGAGGAGGGATGCCTCTATGGACCAGGCATTGCCGATTAGCGGTAATTATAAACACATTTGTGTAAACACATTACAAAACTTTAAACGCGTTTTTCTCGAAAATACGTTTTAAAAAATGGCTGACATTCTCCTGACCGCTGTAATTAACATATCGACCTGAAATTTGGAGAGCATACTCAGAAAATATGTCTTCACGGAATGACGGATCGTTTTTTCGATAGATACATTTTTGCATTTATTATTGATCTTTTTATGCGAAAAAAAACGCGAAAATTCGATTTTTTTGTAAATTGCCGCCATTTTCCGAAATTTGTACTAAACGAAAAACCCATCCGTAATTCCATGACCAAAGGGTCACAGATTGATAATGTGCTTTGAATTTGTGTTTCAGATCAACAAAGAGGGGGCAGTGATGTCAGCCGTTTACCTCCCGCGATTTGAGGACCTGTTTTCGCGGAGCTGCAACGGCCGCCATAATGGTTCTTTTTTTTCAAAAATTTTTTTTTAACGTTCTGTATATCATGAATAAAAGCAAGAAAAAAACCGCACTCAAAAAGCTTTACTCGTTTCCTTTATAAAAAATAAAATGTAAACACCTGAAATGTGGCACTCCAAGGACAAAGTCTCCCTTAAACTCGGCCCGCGCAGCATATGCAAAAGGGTGGCGAACGTGAACAAGTTGGGCATTTGCAGCGGGGGAGGAAATAGAAGAGCGGTGGCGGATGCGCAACTGCGCCAACTCGAGAGACTTCCGGTCCACGAAAGTTGCGAAATTGCGCGCCCACTGTCGGTATCCGTTGTATAGTTGTACAAATGCGAGGTTGTCCGGAAGAAGCCTCTCTCTCTTTCGCGGTCACCTCACATTGTCATACCGGTGGTTTATCAATACGATTGCCACGTATGTGCCCGACGATAACAGGGCGAAACCCGGATAGCCCACAAAGTTGCACAGTTTCGCGGACCTTTACACAATATAATGTACATATCCACTTTATTCAGTGGTACGTGGACTGGTGAGAAGGCCCGCTGGGACCAAGATGACCGCTTTGCAGCCCATAAAGTTATTTCCTTGGCTACTTCTGGCCGCGTCTCTAACGTGAATGTTCCGCTCGGGCCTCCGACCGGACACGGGTAAAAGCCGCGAAAACCCGACGTCCTCTCAATTCCCGTGCTTCCGGTCACCGGCGAGGGGGGGGGGGGGGGGGCTCTCTCTTTCCCTCTCGCTCACGCTCTCTCAGAGATATTCTCGGACATTCGGTCCTCCAGTACCGATAAGCTCGCTCGCCGTTCCGAATTAACTGGTTTACTATCCCTCGAGAAAAACCGAGAGAGAGGGCGAAAGAGACCACGGAAGGACGATTTTATCGCCGCTCTGCAAAAACACGGGGTGAATTTAAATTAACAGCATTAAGGGAGACTTTGTCCTTGAAATCGGCGGGAGATGCTAGCGGCTCAACATGATCAGCTAGAAGAAGAGGAGGGATGCCTCTATGGACCAGGCATTGCCGATTAGCGGTTATTATAAACACATTTGTGTAAACACATTACAAAACTTTAAACGCGTTTTTCTCGAAAACACGTTTTTAAAAATGGCTGACATTCTCCTGACCGCTGTAATTAACATATCGACCTGAAATTTGGAGAGCATACTCGGAAAATATGTCTTCACGGAATGACGGATCGTTTTTTCGATAGATACATTTTTGCATTTATTATTTATCTTTTTATGCGAAAAAAAAGGTGTTTACATTTTATTTTTTTCAAAGGAAACGAGTAAAGCTTTTTGAGTGCAGTTTTTTTCTTGCTTTTATTCATGATATACAGAACGTTAAAAAAATTTGTTTTTGAAAAAAAACCAAAATGGCGGCGGTTGCAGCTCCGCGAAAACAGGTCCTCAAATCGCGGGAGGTAAACGGCTGACATCACTGCCCCCTCTTTTTTTATCTGAAACACAAATTCAAAGCATATTATCAATCTGTGACCCTTTGGTCATGGAATGATGGATGGGTTTTTCGTTTAGTACAAATTTCGGAAAATGGCGGCAATTTAAAAAAAATCGAATTTTCGCGTTTTTTTCGCATAAAAAGATAAATAATAAATGCAAAAATGTATCTTTCGAAAAAACGATCCGTCATTCCGTGAAGACATATTTTCTGAGTATGCTCTCCGAATTTCAGGTCGATATGTTAATTACAGCGGTCAGGACAATGTCAGCCATTTTTAAAAACGTGTTTTCGAGAAAAACGCGTTTATAGTTTTGTAATGTGTTAACACAAATGTGTTTATAATTACCGCTAATCGGCAATGCCTGGTCCATAGAGGCATCCCTCCTCTTCTTCTAGCTGCTCATGTTGAGCCGCCAACATCTCCCGCCGATTTCAAGGACAAAGTCTCCCTTAAATATCGAAAGGTGCCAGTTTTCATGGCGAAAACCGAAACTTGCTGGTTTTCGTGTCGGAAACCGAAACATGCTACTTTTCGCGGTGATATAAACGTGATTGTTTTTGTAAAAATTCTGAAACATGGTACTTTTCGTAAGCAGCGTCGATATAACTTTCCCAGGTTTGAGTTATTTTTTTATTGAAAAATATTCATAGATAATGAAGTTAATATTATTTGAGCAAAATAATGCAGTTGCTGCATGGCCAATCGATGTAGGTTGTTCTGGTTACTAGTCATCTAGGGTCATCTGTAATGGGAAATGCACTTTTAGTATAACAATGAAACTTCCGCACGATCGGATACTTTGTTGAAGTTTTGAAAATTACATTGACAGGCTCCAAGAAAAAAAAGGTTCGACTTTTTGCAAGCAAAAACGAATTTAATCATTTGTTATTAACAAATGGATAAACATATTGAAAAATCATTTTAGCCTCAATACGGAATGCCCCGAAAATTCATTCCCTACTTATGCGTGACCCATGCATCATCACAAAACAATAAATATTGTCGACTCAATTGTAAATTTCACTGTTGAACCGCGACTGGAATTTTCCGATGAGCGAACCTTATTGTATATCGGTCCTACATTCGAATAGCATTCGAGATTTCAAATGCCATTTAAATGTCACGTTCCTACTAACCTGATGGAGGGGTTAGCTCGGGTTAATTTTACCGGGTCGCCACGTTTCCCAATTGCGGAGCGTGGATTAAATCATCGCTTCGACATTTACAGGCACGAAAAGTTTACACACATTTCCACCTTTCCGGCGAATCTGAGTGTTAATTTTAAATCTTGGCCTCAAAATTCTTCTTCACCGTCGGGCAGACATGTACAGGGTGTCCCGTATCCATATTCACAAAGGGATATTTTTCGAACTGTGTCCTATTGAAAAATATTTTTAAAATAAATAAATGAATTTTAATAAATAATAATATTCTATACAAACAAACGAACATGTGAAGACTGATTCATCAACGCCGAGCCAAAACCGCTGGCGTTGATCACATGAAATTTGGACGGTTAGTTGCTTTTGTGACATAAGCACCCATTTAGAAAGAATTCTTCGAAATTCAACCCTTAAGGGGAGAAAAAGAGTGGCAAAATTTGTATGAACATTTATTCAAATCTGGTCGTATTTCCTTGAAATTTTGGATTCGTGCTTCTTGACACAATTCATGAAACACGTATTTCAGCGTTTTTATAAATACAACCCCTAATGGACGAAAGAGAGTGGCAACATTTGATGTAAAATAAGAAATAAAATTTGCTTAGAAGATTTACTTGAAACTTAGTATCAAAGCTCTTCAACGCAATTAATAAAACACGTATTTTAGCATTTTTCGAAATTCACCCCTTAACCGAAAGGGGCTGGCGAAATTTGTACGGAAAATTTAAAAAATCGGGTCAAATTTACCCGTAACTTGGTATTACTGCTTCTAGATACAATTAAGGGGTTACCCCCACTTGCGATTTTGAAAAAATCGATTTTTTTTATTGCATTTTTTTGAAGTATAAGTATCTGAGAATATGTCCTGAAAATTTCAAGTCGATCCGAACAAAATTGACTGAGATATGAGCGTTGAAAGGGAAGAATCCGCGTTGAAAGAGCGTTGAAAGAGAAACTTTAAACGCGTTTTTCTCAATGGCAAATAGTACTTTTGTCCAAATTTTTTAGTTCAAATAGAAGATAATTTAATACTGAAGCTAGATCACTTTGATTTTTTTTCGATCGGGCATATATTGTTTTTGCTATCGCCGGCACCGTTTTCTAAAACTTGTGAAAATGAAAACTCGAGAAAACGGGCTTTAAAGTTTTCGGTCCAAAAAAATATAAGTTTTTGGATACTTACACTAATTAGATGTTAATCAGCTATCCCCGGGCCATACAATAATCCTTCCTCTTCTTCAAATCGATTTTTTGAAGCCTGTAAAGCAGACTACTGCCTTAATCGGCAGAGTGTTTATGTTGCTGAACCGGTGATCGCCATATATGAAAACTCGTTGAAATTAACATGAAACTATAATTTTCTATGCTGAACGCGAAAGTAAGATCCTTGTTAATCACTTGAAGGAAACAGCTAGACGTCGTAGCGGAATATATTTTATTTGATTATTCTTGAATACGTATACTTACGGGTGTGAAAATGTAATGCAACACAGTAAATACCTCCTGGGAGCTAATATACCACAGATCTACACAAAGGACTGATTTTTATCTTAAGGGGGGATTGTCTTTTTTTTTCGCAAAATTTACCGCTTTTTGGGAATTTTTTTGTGAAGAAAGTATACAACGGAAAACTTGTGAAACTTGGCATATAGTTTTATTGATCTGTTTACTACATACAAAAAATTTTTTAAACAATTTCATCAAAAAATCCGCCTCCCACCCCCCTCGACGCGCGATGGTCCTTTTTTGATGGTGTGCACGATTACAGCCTTCACGTTCATCCTGCAACAAAAACCCAAAAAGCATTTTACTTTAGACACATATAGCTATTGTTCGATGAAGGGGAAAAAAAAATTGACGATTTGGTGACGTTTTGAACTTGAAGTATCGATTTTTCGAAAAAAATTGATCGATTTTTTGTTATAAATGAAAAACTATTAAACGTATTGCTTTTTTGCTTCATCAAACGATAAAAGGATGTCAGCTGAGCATTCTGTCCAAATTTGAAGGCAATCGGTTGAATAGTTTTTGAGAAATCGTGCACACCAGTTGTGAAAAAGCTGTTTCGAGAAAAACGCGTTTAAGGGGGGATTTTTTGATGAAATTGTTTAAAACTATTTTCGTATGTAGTAAACAGATCAATAAAACTATATGCCAAGTTTCACAAGTTTTCCGTTGTATACTTTCTTCACAAAAAAATTCCCAAAAAGCGGTAAATTTTGCGAAAAAAAAGACAACCCCCCCTTAAAATACTTATTTAATGCGTAAACGTGATGATCACTAGGACACTGACGGCCACTGGGCCGTCTACCTTACATCTACATATTTTTCACTCCGCTGCATGTTTCCTACTTTTGTATTTTATATACGACATTAATCGTCAGTTTTTAAACTTTTACAATAAAATCCATGTTTTATACATCTCGATATTATTATTGAAACCCTGATATTATTTATGGACATTCGGATTCCCCAACAATCCGAAGATTCATTTCTTCAAATGGAAAAACTTTTCTGGAAGAGATAAAATTGATTAAAGCGGAAGCCTGAATTAGAAGGTCCAAAAAAGTTTGCATAGAACATAAATTATCAGTCTTTGATGGGCTACAACTTTCGTAGAAGACATTTTCCTCTACGATCAACATTTGATAAAATAAAATAGAAAAACTACAAAAAACCCGTTTTTTTTTTCAGTTTCGATCTTGAAAATCACATTTGCGGGTATTTTCACTATCATATTCGTGATCGGCGAGTCACAATACATAAGTACACGAAGTTCTAAATTGTTCGGAGGTGTGGGCTTTTCGGAAGTTCATCCCAATTCAACGTGTACCTTAATGGAATATTTCAGGAGCACATTCGAGTAAGGAGAATTCAGCATAAATCTCCGCGGGTGGAAAGCCAGTATATTGTAAATTATTATTAATTTTTACATTTATTTTCATTATTAATATTGAAATATGAAAAAATTCTTTTTCAATAATAACAATCAAAATAAACAATTTGTTCGAATTTTTCGACCTTCTATTTTTATTCATTTCCAATCGTCAAACCGATCTCTTTTGCAAATTTCCCCCTATCGAATCGACCGCCATTTTCAAAACTCGACCAAAAAAACCCGAGTTCGCATAATGCCTCGAAAAATTCTCTCTTTCCAGCCCGAGGCCGGAAACTCAATTTTTCTCGAACTAATTAATGGCCCGAGTGTACACGATCTTCTTTTTTCGTTCGTTTGCCGACAAACAAGTGCTTTTTTTAGAATTTTCGCGAATTGTCCTTTGATGTCGGAGCGTATGCATACTTTGGTACGAAGATGAGAGAGAGAGACGTTCACCCTACGCTGCATGAGGGTCGCCTCGGCCACCCTGCTGTCCGACCCCTCCCGAGCACCCTCGGCCAACATTGCCCTGGCGCCTCCACGAGACAATCAGCACCGCGCTAATTACGGCCCCTAAGTAATGCCAAAAGTTTTTACACGCGCGGACACTCAAAGCCGAGCTTTTATCCTCTATACACGACCTTTCTCTATTTTCCATTTTCGTGAAACGCGGCGGGTATTGCACAATGGAAACTCGAGTTAACTCGCACGAGCGTTGGAGAAAATCAAAACAATATACGTATATATTTATACATGTTTATATGTCTGTGTGTTCATTCACGTCGAATCGTTACTAAGTTTATTACCTCGGCAAGTATAAATTGGTTTTGAATGCAACTACGCGATTCCATCTTCCCGCTTGGCTCTTTCTACACAGACACATGGGTGTGGATGTGTGTGTGTGTCGGTGGGTGCGTGTGTGGGTGTAGCTGTGTGTGTGTGTGTGTGTGTATATATATTTTCTACCTTGTTCTTGTTATACACGCAGTCATCGCTACGTTTGATAATCCTCCAAACCCAACCCCCCACCGCCACCCTTCCTCCCTACCTCCCGAGAAAACTGAATTAACGTGAATCAAATAAACTTTATTCGAGACAAACAAATTTTAAGTGTACCGAATGTTTTAATTAAAGTAAAATTAGATTCGAACGAAAATGAAATGCATCGTCGTCGAGGCGGACTCGAGTCGCATCGTATACTATTTACTCTTATATATATATATATATATAGCCCGGGGACCATTAAATCGTACTTCAAATCGAACGAAAGAGAAATATGCAATAAAAGTGAGGCCTTTGAACGCAAATTTTTGAAGAATTGTAAATTATATTTCTGGAGTGAATATATATATATATATATATATATATATATATATATATATATATATATATATATATATATATATATATAGTACGTGTATATATTTACTACGTATATAGACAATTTTGATAATGAAAATGAAAGTGTCAAATTTCATTTAAAATTATACGAATATACAGGGTGAGGCACATAATGTATAACAGAGCAACAGCACTCAAACTATTGATCATATCCAAAAATGTTTCAGACAAAAGTTTCAGTGTTCGAGAAGTCCGTCATACTGGATCACCCTATTTTTTTTATCGGTGGAGGCGCTGAAGCTACGTCAAGGTCAACTCCACTTTTTAAAATGGAATGGTACATTTTTTTCAACCATCTTGTAGAGCACCTCAAGCCGTATAATAAACATCAGGGGGTCAAAGTCGTTCAAGGTCATTCAAGGTCACTATCGATTATACAAATCGTAATATCTCGGATCACTACCAAATATTTGCTAGTGATCCGAGATATTTAGATTTGTATTTCATGTTACTAGGTGACTTTGAATGACCTTGAACGGCTTTGACTTGAATGGTATAAAAAAATGTACCATTTTTTGTACCATATATATATATATATATATATATATATATATATATATATATATATATATATATATATATATATATATATATATATATATATGGTACAAAAAAATGTACCATTATATATATATATATATATATATATATATATATATATATATATATATATATTTAGTGGTTAGGTTGTTTAGGTAATAAAATTTGACATTTTATTACCATTTTATTTGATAAAGTGAAGTTGACCTTGACGTAGCTTCAGCGCCTCTACCGATAAAAAAATAGAGTGGTCCAGATAACGGTTTTTTCGAACACTGAAACTTTCGTCTGAAACATTTTTGCATATGATCAATAGTTTGAGTGCTATTGCTCTGTAACACTTTATGTGCCTCACCCTGTATATATATACTACTCCAAAAAATTAAAGAAACAGAAAATTTAATCGATTTTTAAGTGTTTTTTAAAGCGTTTTTTTGTATCTATGTGAAAAGTGGTCGTATCGAGATGAAAAAAGGCATTTTGAAGCTTCAAGTTTCTAGTTTTGAGAACTTGTGGCGAACAATATTTCTGAGCTACGGTTATCGCGCAACCATAAGAAATAGCGCGAGAAAAAAATTCCCAATTTCTTTTAGTTAAATTAATGCACACGTCACTTAGCTTGCTTATTCACCTTCAATTTGTTTTTTTTGTCCCTCTACGTCAATTTTTTGCTGAAATATCCGACTTTGAATGAAAAAATATACTTTTTGTCTTTGATCATCGATATCTCAGCAACCAATGATCGCACAGGGAATGAAAGGCAGCTTTTAAAATTTGTTTAAATGTTCTACAAGACCGTTTCGTTGATTTTTGAGAAAAAAAAAATTCCCCCTCAACATTAGTTTCCAAAAAGTACCAAAAATGGCTTTTTGTGGTTTTTCAGTAAATCTACCAGTACTTTACAAATATTTACAAGACCGATTGATCAATGTTTTACAAAACAATTGAAGCAACAAGTGTATCGTTCGTAAACATCGTGTAACCATCATCAAAATGAAAGGACCAATTTTTTTCGACTTTTTTTCACAGCTTTGCATTAGTTACTTCTTAAATTTGTTTAAATAAAAAATCGAGAAATTTCAACAAAAAAATATTTTTATGATTATAATTGCAATATTAGAGTATATTTGAATTTAATGATGAAATTTGGCACACATTTTGTCCCTTAAATGTTTACTTTCGAAAATGGTCATTATAGAACATGAAGATTCGCTACAAGAATACATTCATGGATTTTATTCCATGGCATACTCTACCTCTTCGCGTGAGTTCTCTTGTAGCACAGTCGTGCTGTCGCTGAAAAAACCCGGAATCGGAGAAAATTAAAAGGCTAGTTTTTTGACAGGTAATTTTGTAGGTGCCGCGGGTGCTAAATCCAAGATTGCCTAAAAATCGGGGTGTAGGGGTCTTTTTTAGGGGATGAAAGGAGATGGGGGTGGATTAATGCCAAACTACAACCCCTACGAGGGCGGCGCCGTGAGATAAAATGTTCAGAAAAATCCGGCCTTTAGTCCGTCCACAGCGCCAAAGTCGTGGAAGTTCATTTTTGGAGTGAAAAAGTGGGGTGAAATTTTGAAAAATCAGTTTTAATTCAATAACTCTTTAGAAAAAAATCCTACACTTTTTGTTCAAATGGGAACATTGTAGCCCGTGAAAAGACGCGTCGATCGAGTATTTGATCATCACTCTCCGATAATATCTTCACACCCAAAAAAATTGTTAAAAAACCAAAAAAAATTGTTTATTGAATAACTAAAAAACAATCGGTTTTTCGGGTATGGTTCAAATGTACGAAATGTAGAGGATAATTTTCTCCATATTTTCGTTGCTATGGACCACCTTTGAATTTTTACTTTCCAACCCCTATCGGGCGTTGAACATTCAAAATGAAATTTTGGGAAAACTATTTAGTTATAGACCGCACGAATTCCCCGCCGAGGAAGAATTTGTAGCTTGAACCCTCAGGTTCATTTTTGTTCACAGCGCCAAACTCGTATCTCTTTAGTTTCGGTCAGAAGTTTTCCCAGAATTTCATTTTGAATTTTCAACCTCTGATAGGGCTTCGAAAAAACAAAATTCAAGGATTGTCTGTAGGAACGAAAATATGGAGAAAGTTATTCTCTACATTTCGTACATTTAAACCATCCCCGGAAAATCGATTGTTTGTGAGTTATTCAATAAACAATTTTTTTGTTAATTCTTCAACAATTCTTTTGGAGGTGAAGTTATTATTGGATAGGGCTGATCGAATAGTCGATCGACGCGTCTTTTCAAGGGCTACAACGTTCCCATTTGAACAAAAAGTGTACGATTTTTTTCTAAAGAGTTATTGAATTAAAACTGATTTTTCAAAATATCACCCCACTTTTTCACTCCCAAAATGAACTTCCACGACTTCGGCGCTGTGGACAAAACTAAAGGCCGGTTGTAGTTTGGCATTAATCCACCCCCATCGCCTTTCATCCCCTAAAAAACAACCCTACACCCCGATTTTTAGGCAAACTTGGTTTTAGCACCCGTGGCACCTACAAAATCACCTGTCAAAGAACTTGCCTTCTTCTATTTTTTTTCGATTCCAATATACAGCTCGACTGTACTATTGACAGATAACGAAACATACAAAATCAAAATATGAAAGTAGCTGCATAGTTACCTTCATGGTTCGATTTTTGACGTTTCGCCTTCTGACAAGTGTTTTGACATCAAACACAGTTCCGAAGGAATAAATCAACTAAAGAGCAATTTGACTAACGAACGAACTTAAGGGGTTACCCCCACTTGTGATTTTGAAAAAATCGATTTTTTTATTGCATTTTTTTGAAGTATAAGTATCTAAGAATATGTCCTGAAAATTTCAAGTCGATCCGAACAAAATTGACTGAGATATGAGCGTTGAAAGAGAAGAATCCGCGTTGAAAGAGCGTTGAAAGAGAAACTTTAAACGCGTTTTTTCTCAAAATGGCATTTCTGAAGTCGGTGACCAAGATTACTTGAACACTAATGAACCGATCTTCTTGAAATTTTGCAGGCTTATTTAATACATAAAAATGTAGTCTTTAATCGTTCGATTTTTTTTTCGAAAAAAAAAATGGTCGTTTTATAGCCAAAAAACGGCCGTTTTGTTTTCGTTAAAATCGAACCATTAACTTTGACTGTCCGCCATTTTGTGAAAAATGAATATTTTTTAAAATCCTTCGATTAAAGACTAGTTTATACTTATATTTGACTCAATCCATCCGCATTTTTTTTTTCAGATGATCCACCTCGCCGCAATGTTGGTCACCGCAAACCGTGTATATAAAAACATTATTTCATTGACGGCCATTTGCCACTAAACAATGTAATATTTTTCAATAAAAAAATTAATGAAAGTTCTTCAAGATGTGTTCTTTAAGATGGTATATTGATCGATTAAAAAAGTTTTGTAGTTTTCTTTAAAAAAATTCATGAAAAAGGCCTTTTTTGCGCTACAAGTGGGGGTAACGCCTTAACGTATTTTCAAAGCAAAAATGGTATGTATATTTATATATGTAACTCATATATGTGTAACTCATTAACTCCTACACATAATTGCAATATAAACCCAACGTTCATATCAGATCGTTCACGTAAACAGACCCTGTGTATTCCTCATACCATCAGCATTTAATTCCCAACAGGATCTGCGAATTTCAGTTTCGAAAAGTGCAAACCGATGTGACTAACACGCACGTTTGAGCAAGAGGATGAGAAAAGCTTTCGAAATAGCGCATGAATTGTCCTACCACCGTCTACGTGTTGAGGCAACTCCGCGTTTATACGAGAGACCAAAATCAGCGAGCGAAATCATACATGCGATGGCCCCGGATGTCCAACGTAAGCTCGTATTACTTGAGCGAAACCGGGGGCCGCTTGCAATTCGCGAGGATTGAAAATATTCACGCGAGATGGGAAAACGCTTCCGAGAGCACGTGCATATTTTATCGTGGAAATGCAGTAAGCGCGTCTCGTTTATTCATTCCAAACGGGATGAACGTACGAGAGGGAAGGAAACAATGGTCCATTGTTTTTCGCGGAAGCAAATCTTCGAAGGACGATACGATTTGGCTCGAAACGAGCTCGCTGTATATATAGAGTGTCCTGTAACATACGCAGGATTGTAGTCGGAATCAAAACAAATCGAACCAAAAAAAATACATGCTTCTAGCTTGAAAATTGACGGAGTTACGGCACGCGGAAGCTGTCAGCAGTGCGACTAATATACAGGGTGTCTCTTTCAAGTCGAACAGTCGAATATCTCGATAATGGTACGTCCGATCGAGAAAATTCTGCAACAAAAGCTGCGGGGTTTCGAGGTACAAATAAAATGGTCATTGCAGTAATTGCGCCGGCGGAGACGTCAAGGGCGTATGGAGGTCACAATCAGTTTTTAAAAGCCTGTTTATTTTTTTCATGATGGTCGATCGTAGTTGAATCAAAACAAATCTAACGAAAAAAAAATTGTTTCTAGCTCGAAAATTGACAGAGTTACAGCGCGCGGAAGCTGTCAGCAATGCGACTAATATACAGGGTGTCTCTTTCAAGTCGAACAGTCGAATATCTCGATAATGGTACGTCCGATCGAGAAAATTCGGGAACAAAAGTTGCGGGGTTTCGAGGTACAAATAAAATGGTCATTGCAGTAATTCCGCCGGCGGAGACGTCAAGGACGTACGGAGGTCACCATCAGTTTTCAAAAGCGTGTTCATATTTTTCATGATGCCCGATCGTAGGTGGATCGAATACGAATACGGTGAAAAAAAAATTGTCCCTAGCTTGAAAATTGTCGGAGTTACGGCACAATATTAATGGGAAGTTGCGGAATTGGACTGGCGTCTCTCTGAAGACACCCTGTACAACGTTGTTGAGGAAATTGTACGGACTTCAGGCCGAAATCTCGTCTATGAAAAAAAGTATACAAAAATGTTATTTCATGCGGAGAGTATTTGCCTCTCTTCGGAGAGAGGAAGATTGCGTCTAGAGGGAAGTTTCCTTGAGACTGCACGGTCTGCAATATAACCGAGACTCACGGAAGTCCCGCGTTTCCGCTTTCCGTTCAAATCCGCTTATGCCTCGAGTGCAAAGGACTTCGGAGGTTCTTAATATTATCAGAAACAATGGGGAATTACAAGTCGCCGATGCCCCCTCGAGAGAAGAAGTTTACGGAGAATCTATATCGTCCGACAACAAACACGGATCATTGCTTTGATTCAATGATGAGGGAAGGAAGATTCAATTCGTTATCACAACACGATTTTAAGCAAGATTAACAAAATCATTACATACGAACGAAAGTAATATTATTCGATAAATAGATGAAATAAATAGGTGTTTAACAGGTCTGCATAAACTTGGTGCCAAAAAAAGATCGAGTTTCAATTTTTTTTGCCGAGAGTATTGGAATGACGAGATCAGGATTTTTTACACAATTGAGACATAGTCTTTCTAGGTTTGAGTTTTTTTATAATTGAAAAATATTGATAATCAATGAAGCTATTATTATTTAAAGAAAGTGCCGTCGTTGCTACATGGCCAATCGGTGTGGATGGTTATGGCCACTAGGGTAATCTAAAATGAACTATTAAAAAAATGCATGTTTAGTGTAATAATAAAACTTTTGTATGACCAGATCCTTTTTGAAACTTTGAATATTGCAGATATAGCAAGCTGAAGAAAAGAAGTTTATTTTCGACCAAAAGAAACAACTGTAAACATTTGGTATCATCAAATGGATAAACATGTGAAAAAATCATCGGGCCATACAATAGAAAATGTGATAAACGCAGATAAATAAATTTAGTTGATGAGCAATTTCATAAATAGCTCATGTAATAAACAATAAATAAGAAATAAAATTACATAATTCTTTTTTAATCCCATTGTCTAAATCAGAACGCCACTACTCCTCCTCGAAGCTCGGAACTACAATGGACCAAAAGGCCTCATCAAAGCTCAGCGAATAGACCCCAAAGCTATTTTGAGCTTTAAATAATATTCTACATCAAGCCAAGAATTTCTACCACTACTGCGTTTTGTTTTCAATTATTTTGGTTGAAAATATTTATGTTGAGTAAACTTCCGACAGTAATTTGGTCCAACAGATTGATCCAATTAATATTACATGATAATACGTGATTACGCTAATCAATATTAAATTGTAATTCGACCTATTAATTTCGGATATCAAACTAAAATTACATATTAATTCGTCGTATCAATATTAAATAGTAATTTGGCCGATTGATATTGAATACGCATCAATATTAAATATTAATTCGACCAATCAATATTAAACATCAATTCGACTAATGAATTAAAAATATTCATTCATTGAAATAACGAATGTACAGGTTTGTCGATACTGCTATTAAATCATCACAACCCAAAGAAATCCAATACTGACATAAAATCACCACAATCCAAAGAAATCCAATACTAACATAAAATCATCACAACCCAAGCAAACCCAATACTGGCATAAAATCATCACTTTCCTAACAAACGCAATACTGACATAAAATTATCACAACACACACAAACCCAATATTTACATTAAATTATCACAGCGCATACAAACCTAGTACTGAAATAAAATCATCACAACCCAAAGAAATGCAATACTGATCTAAAATCATCTCAATCCAAACCAGCCCAATACTGACATGATATCATCACGACCGATACAAACCCACTACTGACATAAAATAATCACAACGCAAACGAATCCAATACTGACATGAAATCATTAGAACCCAAACAAAGCGACCACTGATATAAAAGTATCACAACCCAAACAAATCCAATACTGACATAAAATCATCACAACCCAAACAAACCAATACTGACAAAATCATCACAACCGAACCATACCCAATACTGACATGAAATCACAACTTTGACATATCCAATACTGACATAAAATTATCACAACCCAAACAAATCCAATACTGACATAGAATTGTCACAACCCAAACATACCCAATACTGACAAAATCATCACAACCGAACCATACCCAATACTGACATGAAATCACAACTTTGACATATCCAATACTGACATAAAATTATCACAACCCAAACAAATCCAATACTGACATAGAATTGTCACAACCCAAACATACCCAATACTGACATAAAATCATCACAACCCAAACAAACCACCGATACGATAAATCAAAAGGAATTCTCGTGTTAATGGTACCTCAAGAGATAATGGTAACGAAATGTGCAAGCGGCGTGCATGCAGAAGTATCCCGACTGGAGATGAACTTTGCAGAGAGTGAAACGACGGATCTTATTACCGACAAAATTGAGAACTTTACGCCACTCCTTCGCCAAGGAGTTAACTTCGGTCGTTCTCGTTCGGCCTCTTCACCCCGCGCCAGTGTACTCTCCCACTAATGTAATGGTATTTACAAATGCGAATAAACAGCCCCTCTCTATCAATTACAAAATGATTTGAACATCGCGTTTCTCAATGGCCCTCTTGGTTTTCTGCAAGCCAAGCACGATATGGGCGCTTCGATGCTCTCGATCTCTCGCAAATCTCTTCGCGTCGATTCGCCGCCGCAGCTACGGGTGAAACTTTTGATTACCCGTATCCCCCTAGGTATACGACGTGGCGCAATTTCCCCCAAGAACCGGCGATCGAAGCGGAAGAGAGACTCAGTCATACAAGTCCGTACGTGCATATATACATGGGGCAAAGATATTTTTTAAAGGGGGAAAATCGCTTTAGACGGAGAAACAATTTGCTGATTTTCATGATTCTTTTTTGAAGGGAAGAGTTCTTCGCCTTTTTTGAGATTTCGACTATGTTTTATTACTACTTTTGGCTATTAAAGTCTATTTTTTCTTTAATCTTTAAAAATGATGGCGGCATGGCACGGTCTTTTGAACTGCATTTTCAAAACTGGCGTGATGTATAGCTACAAAACTAATCGACCAATACTGATGAAATTTCGTCTTAAACTTTCTCACCTTTTTGCCTAAAACATGAACCTCAATGTTTCCGAAAATAACAAAAAAATTAAGAAATTTTATTGCTAAATGTAGCCACTTTCTTAGGAGACACAAACTGTATGTTTCAAAGCGTACCATTTCATCGATTTGCAACATTCCTCATTTTTTCTTGGTTCACATTCTCCGTGTGAGTGTGAATGAAAGAAAAATCTTCGTTGGTTTTTTTTTCGGATTAAACCTGCCGAAGCTACGTGTGACGCCGTCCGACACATCTGTCGCAACCCGCTTAGAAGACCGTACCACATCGCCGCCATTTTTAGAGATTCATAATTAAATAAAATACCATGTAACAGACAAAAGTAGTAATAAAACATTCTCTAAGTCCCAACAATGGTGAAGAAATATTTCCTTTAAAAAAATCATGAAAATGGCAATTTTTTTCTCGCCTGAAGGTATCTCCCCCTTTAATGAAATTTCCCAAAAACTATTTTCTCATTGCATAGTCTTGTGCCTAGGATCTCAACTTCAATTTTCAGACATTTTTTGCAACAAATCCAAAAATTCATCAAGTTATGACTATTTTCACTTCAAACTCGGACAGAGCATAGTTGATAACATTTTATTTTTTATTTTAAGGAAACAAGTAAAGCTTTTTGAATGCGGTTTTTTTCTTGCTTTTATTCGTGATATACAGAACGTTGAAAATTTTTTTTTTGAAAAAAAAACCAAAATGGCGGCCGTTGCAGCTCCGCGAAAACAGGTCCTCAAATCGCGGGAGGTAAACGGCTGACATCACTGCCCCCTCTTTGTTGATCTGAAACACCAATTCAAAGCATATTATCAATCTGTGACCCTTTGGTCATGGAATGACGAATGGGTCTTTCGTTTAGTACAAATTTCGGAAAACGGTGCCAATTAAAAAAAAATCGAATTTTCTCGTTTTTTTTCGCATAAAAAGATAAATAATAAATGCAAAAATGTATCTATCGAGAAAACGATCCGTCATTCCGTGAAGACATATTTTCTGAGTTTGCTCTCCAAATTTCAGGTCGACATGTTAATTACAGCGGTCAGGAGAATGTCAGCCATTTTAAAAAAATGTGTTTTCGAGAAAAACTCGTTTAAAGTTTTGTAATGTGTTTACACAAATGTGTTTATAATTACCGCTAATCGGCGTAAGCGTTCGAAATCCGGGAAACACTTCGACAGATTTATTTCTACTTACATGTAGATTAAGAATCCGTAATAAAAAAAAAATTGATTTTTTGAAAATTTCAAGGACAAAGTCTCCCTTAAAAACGCTTTCTGCATTGTTCAAGTTTTTACCTTTCATCGGGATCGGGATTCGGGAAAATTCATCAAGTTATGACGTATTTTCACTTCAAACTCGGACAGAGCATAGTTTATAACATTTTCTATCGTATGATCGTATGATTTTTTTAATCGTTTATTCATTTGTCCATACGAAATGATCAAAGTTCTTTTAGCTTGGTCGAAAATGCAATTTTTTTTCTACGACTTGTCATTGTCGTAATTTTCAAATTTTCAAAAAACATATCCGGTCATACGGAAATCGTATTATTCGTGTGTTTTATTCAATTATTACTATCAATATTACTTTATTATTATTTCCATACTGTCGCGTGGCATGCCTTTGAAAAGTCTTGAAAGGAAAACTTTAATTGCAAGGGCTAATCTCGTGAGTGCTTCTTTTATGACGCAAAATTCCTCATCCCTTTGAGAATGATGTAGAGGGTGGCTGTTTCGAAGGGCCAACCTTGACACGCTTACCTCGATAAAGTGCCCGTATGTAGGCGAAGGTAAGAGGGTGCAGGAAACGAAGACGTTCTTTCGACTCTCGGAGAGCTCAAAAAGGGGGACAAAGGTATAAAGGAACGAGGCGCAGGGGAGGGGGTGGAGAAAAAGAAATGAAAAAACGAGAAGCTGCTGCAGTGTTCAGCGCACGAGGGATGTTTTTCTTTCGTTTTTTTCTTCTTTCGTCGCGTGTACGTACGCGAAACATTACGACCCTTTGTCCCTGCACTTACCCGCTTACGTCCGCTTGCTTCTCCGAATTGCCACCGGTAAAATTTAGAAACATGAAAGAGAAGGGTTGAAAAGGGCTGAAAAAGATTTTTTTGAAAAAAAAAGAAGAGAAAAAACGGGGAAAACGAGAACAGCCGGGTGTTCTTTCATGAATGCCTGCTCTACTACGAGCTCATTTCAATGACTCACAAATGCCACCGACGAGTCTCTAGTACCCACAGGCCCGTACGTGCGAGTCCATAGGGTGAGTCACTCAAAATTGGAAACGCGAAAAACGAGAGGTTTCAAAAAATTCAAACATCTCTAAGAATTCGTGTAAAAAAATGTTACGCGATCAATGGGGGAACATATTGAACCCGTTCATTAAGGGGGGAGATAGCGTCAAACGGGGAAAATATTGCTGATTTTCATGATTTTTTGAAAACGAAAGATTTCTTCCCCCTTTTTGGGACTTAGGGTATGTTTTATTACTACTTTTAGCTGTTAACATTACGTTGACACACTGGGTCATTTTGACCCCGACGAATTTGAACAAAAAGCTCACTTTCTCAAAATTGAAAGTTTTCCTTAATTTGTTACAACAATTCAACGTTATACTTTCCGAATTTTAATTATGCAGACATGTTGAGAAATGTTTAAAGTGTATCCCGGATTATTGTCCGACCGGAGGGTTGTTGAGGGCAAGTCGATGACATACTACCCGAGTCAAATTGACCTAGGGTGTCAAAATCGTGGCCAAATATAAGTACGTCAAGGAAGGGTTAAATGGTATTTTTTTATTGATCTTGGACAATGGCGGAGTTATGGCACAGTCTTCTAAACATCTGCAGCGGATGTTGGCAGACGGCGTGACATGTAGCGTCAGACGGATTAAGGCAGTAGTCTGCTTTAGAAGCCGAAAAAAAGCGTTTTTTTAGCAATTTTTTTGAAAGGGAATGGAATGATTGCGGTAAACGAAATTTTGAGACGATAGTGTATTATATTCAAGCTTTAAAAAACAATTTTTATTATTAAAAAATATTGAAATTTTTCAAAGTTGTAACGATTTTTCTGGGGCGCCTGGAGTCTGCACTTGTAAATCGGTGCCGGTGATGGAGGTCGTGCGATGCATCTGAAACAGTCGAACCAAATTTTTTTTTAGTTTTTATAAGTTCCTTTTCTATATGGACTAAAAAAATCCCGAAGAAATGATGAAATTCCAAATTTTTTCGAAGTTCGAAAAAAAAATTCACTTTTTTGAAAAAAAAATTCACTTTAAGTTGCAAAACAATTAATTTAAATAGTACTTTCGTCCAACTTTTTTAGTTCAAATAAAAGATCATTTAATACTGAAGCTAGATCACTTTGATTTTTTTCGATCGGACATATATTGTTTTTGCTATCGCCGGCACCGTTTTCTAAAACTTGTGAAAATGAAAACTCGAGAAAACGGGCTTTAAAGTTTTCGGTCCAAAAAAATATAAGTTTTTGGATACTTACACTAATTAGATGTTGATCAGCTATCCCCGGGCCATACAATAATCCTTCCTCTTCTTCAAATCGATTTTTTGAAGCCTGTTAAGCAGACTACTGCCTTAATCTGAAAAAAAAACCAAGGAAGAATTTTCTTCCATTAACACTCATACGCAGAATATGAACCAAGTAACAGTGAGAAATGTTGAAAATCGATTAAATGGCACGCTTTGAAACAAAAAAATTGTACTCTCCGAAAAAGGTGACTACATTTTGCAAAAAAAAACATTATTTTCAAAAACATTTAGGGTCATGTTTCAAATATCACATTTAAATTTTTTTAAATATCGTTTTTTTTATTTTCAAAAATATTTAGGGTCATGTTTTAGACGATAAGGTTAAAAAGATTTATACCAAATTTCATGAGAATCGATCGATTAAAATATACCGTAATCTAAAAAATTGTAAAGAAATATTTCCTTAAAAAAAAACTATGAAAATCGGCAAATTTTTTCCTCGCCTAAAGGTATCTCCCCCTTAATAAAAATCACTTTTTTCAACCAATTATCGCATGAGTTTTTAATTCGTTATTTCAACAAGTTACGATTTCAATAAGTTATTCAATAAAAATTTGCTTTCGGAAATTCCACATCGATTATTCGCTCCGACCTAATTCCCGCTTCGGTAATTTTCTCGTGCATCACGGCCATCCCAAGGTGACGATAGATAATTAATTCTTGGTTCCCTCCAAGGATATTCGAGGATTATTGCTTGAATTCTCTTTTTGGAGCAAGAAGTGGCCAGGGAGGTTGGAAGCTATGGACTCCCATTTTTTTTTACATGTAGTTGACCTCGATATCAGTTTGACGTCTTTGCTGAAAAATAAATCTGTCTCGATCAAAATTTTCTTATATCTCGACAAGGCTTTACAATTTTACCGCCGACCTTTATTTCTCGAAAATAAACATTTGTTGGAATTTCCCAGTGTCTCATTTCCGGCAAGTCACCCGGTATGTCATAATCATACATACATCAATATGCACATATGTATAGAAGCGCACACGCACGAACAATAGTTTATATTAGCGCGAGAGTTCGAAAAAGCACTCGGCAGATTAAAATTGAAAGTGCAGATGGCGCGCGTCTGGCTGACTCGACTGGGGCGATACAAAAACTTCAATAGCCGCCATAAATGGGACACGGGGCCCCGCGTGCGCCGGACAAAATGAACGCGAATAAAAAATAAAAAGAAAAAAAACAGGGATAATCTCTCGTGCTCGATAGCCTCAAAAGAGCGGCTATCGAATTGAAAATTTCGAGGCCAAGATCTCCGGCCTTTGATAGCGCGCGCTGACTGCACTTTTTTGAGTGTTTTTTTTTTATTTTTTTTTCCGATCACCAAGAACGCACGAAAAATGAGAGTCGATCCTCGATGAAACGAGAAAAAAAATTGCCGGGTTCAAAGCTTTTTAGCGAATTGGTTGAACTCGCGCAGAGACGTGGCTCCTTTTGTATGTGAGGGGGGGTTCCACAAGGTGCTAACCTTTTTAATTATTCTAGCCGAATTTGCACGCCATTTCTTGTACTAAATTCGGTCCGGATGAGTTTTTTTTTAATTTTAAAATAGGGCCCATATATATATATATATATATATATATATATATATATATATATATATATATATATATATATATATATATATATATATATATTTATATATATTAACCCTTCGACTGGACACTGGGTCGTTTTTACCCAATTTTTTTTAAGGCGTTACCCCCACTTGTAGCCCAAAAAAAAGCCTTTTTCATGAATTTTTTTAAAGAAAACTACTAAACTTTTTTTATCGATCAATATACCATCTTAAAGAACACACCTTGAAGAACTTTCAGTCATTTTTTTAATGAAAAAATATTACATCGTTTAGTGGCAAATGGCCGTCAATGAAATAATGTTTTTATATACACGGTTTGCGGTGACCAACATTGCGGCGAAGTGGATCATCTGAAAAAAAAATGCGGATGGATTTAGTCAAATTTAAATATAAACTAGTCTTTAATCGAAGGATTTTAAAAAATATTCATTTTTCACAAAATGGCGGACAGTCAAAGTTTATGGTTCGATTTTAACAAAAAAAACCGGCCGTTTTTTGGCTATAAAACGGCAATTTTTTTCGAAAAAAAAATCGAACGATTAAAGACTACATTTTTATGTATTAAATAAGCCTGCAAAATTTCAAGAAGATCGGTTCATTAGTGTTCGAGTAAGCTTGGTCACCGACTTCAGAAATGCCATTTTGAGAAAAACGCGTTTAAAGTTTCAATTTCAGTTTACACGAAGAAAATATTTTTTTTTGTAAAATTACATAGAGTCATCTATTCCGGGCCCGTATTTATAAATTCCAGTCTATTATATGAACGTTGTGAATGCCAGGTATACGACCCTTTTCATCGAACAATGCATTGAAGGTCGGAGGGAGGGTCGAGCGCGCCAGACGGCAGACTAGCTGGTCGTTTACACAACGGATTCTTCTCTTTCAACGCTCATATCTCAGTCAATTTTGTTCGGATCGACTTGAAATTTTCAGGACATATTCTCAGATACTTATACTTCAAAAAAATACAATAAAAAAAATCGATTTTTTCAAAATCGCAACTGGGGGTAACTTCTTAACTGACTCTGTCGCATAAGCTGTCGAAAAAGGACCTGGGGTCGAGTTGACCCCGTTTATGCAGTAGTGCGGTTATAGTGAAAACATTTTTTTGGTGAAATTTGTTGTTTCGTTACTACATGTTCGTGCAAGTACGAATTTTTTAACGCATCTCCCACTTCGAACAAATGTTTGAGCAATTTTTATTTTCCTCTAAAAATAAATGTTGGCCCATAAAATAAAGATCATTGACTACAAAAAACGTCACTTCAAAAAAATGCATTTTTACCGAAATACAACGATCTGGAAAACGTCGGTTAAGGAGTTAAATCAAATTAAATTGTCATGAAATCAATTAAACATATAATAATTAATTAATTAATTAACGTACCGAAATAATTGAACTAATTGAGAATATAGTTTAATTTAACTACTTTACTAGACCCAAAAAATACAAACTTTTTTTCAACAGATCCTCATGGATACGGTAAAAGTGAGACACACTGACTTGGTCACACTGAGGTGCATGGCTCTAGTACCTTCCATATTATAGCATTAAACTTGTCAATGCGTGTTTCTAAATATGTCATGTTACTATCGAGGCATCTATCCTCCTACTGCCACTATCCCACTTCCAACCTATCGTTATTCTGCAAGTTTGCCATTTTTCCAAAACGCAATTCTCTGACGTTCCCAAATGTTTTGAACGTATAGTCATAGACAAGACCCCGAACGAAAGAAAAAGCCAAAAACTGCACGAAAGCAAAGCTTTTCTTGTGGGCAGAAAGCAGAAAGGAAAATATCATTTATCATGGGGACTTATGGGAGGGCTTAAACCTGAACTGGAAGATGTAGGCAGCCGCGTAGCAATTCGTATAATTGAAGGGGATGTGATACACGGAGTCGTGCGAGATTCATCAGCTTTAATATATCCTCCGCTCTAATTGAAATATTAGTGTACCAGTCGAACAATAAGTTTTGCCCCTAAGGATATATATATATATGTGTGTGTGTGTGTGTGTGTGTGTGTGTGTGTGTGTGTGTGTGTGTGTGTGTGTGTGTGTGTGTGTGCGTGTGTGTGTGGCTGGGTGTGTGTGTGTGTGTGTGTGTGTGTGTGTGTGTGTGTGTGTGTGTGTGTGTGTGTGTGTGTGTGTGTGCGCGTGTGTGCGCGTGTGTGCGCGTGTGTGTGTGTGCGTGTGTGTGTGTGTGTGTCGTGTGTGTGTGTGTGTGTGTGTGTGTGTGTGTGTGTGTAATTAAGGTCGAAACTTATTGTTCGACTATATATATAAGCTTTCCAAAGCTTTTGAAAGACCTGCGCGCGCGCAATCCCGAAGAAATTTCACCTTTCACCGTTTCGAATTCTCTACGAGATTATCCGAGATTACAGGGCGAAATCAGTCTCCGGTTGTTCCTATTAGTGGAAACAGGAGAGAGCAGGATCGTGTTGGATTTGATGTGGATGAGAACTCTAAAGAGAGTTGTCTCCGTCTCTCTCTCTCTCTTCGACTTTCTCTCTCTCTCTCTCTCTCTCTCTCTTCGACTTTCTCTCTCTCTCTCTCTCTCTCTCTCTATCTCTCTCTCTCTCTCTCTCTCTCTCTCTCTCTCTCTCTCTCTCTCTCTCTCTCTCTCTCTCTCTCTCTCTCTCTCTCTCTCTCTCTCTCTCTCTCTTCGCCCTTTCTCTATCTCTCTCTTTGTCATCCATCCTCTCTTTCTTTCCGTCGCGCTCTCGTCCTTGCCACGCTCAAACCTTGTTACAGCTTCGCAGTCGAGATATCTCCCGTTGTCTCCGCCAGACGATGATTCTCGAATTGCACGCCTCCCGTTCCAACGTTACTGCCTAGCCAAGGTGCGCAAGATTATACAGTAAAAACGGCGTGTGCGAGCGCGGGAGAATTCTCTCTGGCGTCTGACTCACACGGTTCTTTACTACTTTTGACATGCAAAGTTCAATCCATTTTATTATACATGCACGTACGTCCGTATAATTTCGAGTACACTTAGAGCGAAGTTCAAATACGTCAAATCCGCTAAAAGACGACGCAACATTACGTATATACAGGGTGTCCTGTTATGAATGGTTAATCCTGCAACTATCGATAGATCATGTCCGAGTGTATGCTGGAATTTCAGTTTAGGGAAAGTCCACGATTTCGAGATGTTGAACTTTATGTTATATTTTGAACAAGAATCATCTGCTTATGGTTTTCTGCATGCCATTGCTACAAATGATATGAATCAACGATAACTGAGCAACTTTTTAAAGGAATTGGCACGATATGCGGAGTACTTTTTTTACACCACAGGCTATCAAAGTCAGACGGTCCAATTGGTTTGTATGAAAATTCTGCATAAGATCTTTTTTCATAAAGTTTTCTTCACATTTAAGGTTGAAAAGAAGACTTTTCTGGATAAAACAAATAACCAAGAGTATTTATTTAAAAACCGAGGCAAAAAAATTATCATTTGTAGAAATGGCATGCGAAAAACCAAAAACAGACGATTTTTATCACGCAAACCGTGGGACTTTTACTAAACTGGAATTCCAACATGTAGTAGGACATGACCTATCGACAGTTGCAGGATCATTCATTTATAACAGAACACCCTGTATATATATATATATATATATATATATATATATATATATATATATATATATATATATATATATATATATATATATATATATATATATATATATTCATGGCATTCAGTTGCTTCTACAGGGTGTCCCCGAACGGAATGCGTTCTCTGAAATGGGGGGGTTGCGGGTGAAATTCTGAGTCGATCGATACAAGCATGTGTGGGTCTCAGATCAACCCCTGAATAACTATTAATATTTAGAGGCGGGCCAATGAGGTGCGCCCGCTTTTAAAAATGAATAATAATTCCGGAGTTGATCTGAGCCCCTCACATGCTTATATCAATCGACTCAGAAATTTACCCCCAACCCGCCATTTCAGGGAACGCATTCAGTTCCGGGACACCCTGTAATCCTTCCCAGACACCAACGAGCTGTGAGAAAGTGGTAATGGTTCCTTTAGTGGCAGACACCGAACCGAGACATCTGTTCCCTTTCGTCTGGGACGTGCCTGAGAATTTCGATGTTTTCAAGGTTCACGGGGGCGTTATTGTCGATACCACTTTCTTTCTCGTTTTCTTCTTTCCTCTCTCACTCTGCCTGTCTCTTATGTAAAATTGATCTTAGGTTTATGATTTTATAATTGTTTTGCTTCACGGAGTCGTTACCCGCTCTTTAAATTTCTGCGTGTTTAGGTTTCATGCCATTGCACGTCATCTCGTATTGTTCAAGATTGCTTATTATCTCAAGGAAAAAATGTGCTGATTTTCATGATTTTTTTTTTAAAGAAAGAATTCTTTACCATTTTTGAGACTTAGGGTATGTTTTTTTTACTTTTGCATAGTATTTTTCATAGTATTTAGTATTAAAAAAATCTCTCCTTTAAAAAAACTCATAAAAATCAGCTATTTTTCCACGCCTAAAGGTACCTCCCTCCTTAAATATAAAAATTTGCATTTTTACTCTATGTCGAGACTTTATTTTGTGCTTTAAATCGTTAGTCTTTTTTTTTTGCACTTTTCCTCCCCGCACCTTATATAATATTCAATGTTGTTTTGTATCAAATTTGTATCTTTAATTCGCGATTATTTTGTTTTCATTTTTATTTGTACCTTTATATTTGTCGGGAGTTTACCGGGGCATAACAAATGTTATCCACGAGTCAATCAATCGCTTTCCTTCTCTCTCTCTCTCTCCCGTTTTATCCTTTGCTATTTTCATAATTTTTTTTGATACGTTTACATTATAGACATTGATATAAAAGTTTTTACACTTGATAAATACACTTTCGAAATACATTTAAACATTTGTTTTATGCATTTATGTAACCCAACCAAACTTTTCGTCCATAAATATTGGCTTAAATAAATACATTTTTTAAAATGTATTTCGAAAGTGCATTTATTAAGTGTAACAATTTTTATATCAATATCTATAACATAAACCTGTCAAAAAAAAATCATGAAAATAGTCTTTTTGATGTGTAAGGTGAGAAGACCCCTTAATTCTTCGTTGATCGTCCCGACGAAAAAAAAGTAACCCGTGGCCCGGGCTTGTACACTTTCCATGCAGATTTACGCGAGCAAAGGGGTTTTGCTTTCGACCCATATCGCCGCTCGTATTTTATTTTATTTTTTTTCTCACCTTTTGTGGTGAATTATCCGACGCAAATCAAGTCGAAAGGGGAACGAGCTGGTTTATCCTGGCAAAGCCACGGTGATTGGTGGCAAGAAAGGAGCAAAAAGGCAGAGGAGGATAAGGATAATGCGGTGAGAAAAGCCAGAAGGTGGTAAGAATGTAAAAATTTGGTGGGAGAGAGAAATACAAGATGAAACGATGGCAGTAACGTCGGCGAGACGATGTTTTTACCGTTCTATAAACTTTTAAGATTATTTACTTAGTTTCGGGCCTTATGTGCCTTTGGATGGTCGGAATGGAAGGCTTTTTGGGATTTTTTTTTTCGAAATGCTAATGAAGCAAAAAAAGTGAGGTTTGGCAAATTTATTATACATACTTGTACATACTCAAATCAATTTTTTATTTTACAAAAAAACACATAATAGCGGCCCGGTGGCCGGCCGAAAGAGGACGCCCTTGTTGAGGCCCTTTTTGCACTCTACATAAGTTTTTCTAGCGAATCACACACGATTATTGCAAAATATTGATTTTTTCGCCCTTTGCACCATTTTGAAAAAAGTCGTGTTTTTTACTGAAAAAAAAACGGCCTTAATTTTTTCATAAAAACGGCGATTGTTAATCGATCGTAAAAATCGTGTGCATTTCGGTAGAAAATATATCTAAAAAGCTACAGTTGCAATTTGAAGACAATCCGTAAAAAATTGTGGCAGCTACGAGTCCGATTTCGAAAACACGATTTCAAGAAAATTGCGTTTGAAGTTCCCTCAATCCGTGAAGGTATTTGAGACACCTTAATCCCGTGAACCTGGGTAGTTTTCGATTTTGCACTGCCAAACCAACAATTGTCAATGAAAAAAATCTGAAAACATTCGTGGTCAAAGCCGTACTTTTCGAGGGAAAATAACGTTTTTTTTCTTTCTCATTTTTAATATATTTTTTTATTGAATATTACGCAACCAGCGAAGAAAATGATTTCGGGCAGGACGAAAGTGACCCTGGTTCACGGAAACAGGGTTAAAGTCGTTTTTTTTAACCATTTCATTTTTGGAGTGTTTATACACCATTTGAACCATTAAAAAAATTATAATTTTTTTTAGGTATACAAGGCCTCAACTCATTTATCTATCTATTTATGTATCCCCATGTATTTATTTATTTGTTCAATTTAAATAATATGTTGAAGATTCGAATTGCCTGATACTTTTGATTGGTTGATTCGTTTATATATTCTTCGATCTGTTTATTCGTTTATTAACAAAGATATATTGAGTATTAAATTGCGTGATTCTCTCTACCAGAGCTGTGCATATGCTTTTGTACGTACTGAATTTAGATCCCCACGAGCACGTAGGCCATTTATGAAAAGCTTGCTTGCCTTTGGTGCATGTAGTAAGAAGGTATACCATCTATTCCTCCCTCTCTCTCTCTCTCTCTCTCTCTCTCTCTCTCTCTCTCTCTCTCTCCTCTCTCATTCTCTTCCGGTCATTTTGCCTTCCCGCCATAAAACAAGGCGGATATACAGCGAAGCTCGGTGGCGCATAGCTTCCCTGCTACTGAGGAAATTAAACCATTCTGAAGCGAGTTTTCGGGTCAGAAAGTGCAAGTAGACACGCGCGTATACACAAGGTTAAACGAGAATGCGCATTACTCAACGGTTATACCGGCTGGTGTGTTTCTTGCCAATTGCCACTGTTGTAAGGTCTTCATGAGGGAAACTCCACCCCAAGGGAGGGAGAGAAAGAGAGAGAGAGAGAGAGAGAGAGAGAGAGAGACTGCAGGGCGGTTTCAACTCTTGCAGTAAATATATAACTCATTGCTAATGCGTGACGTCTTAAAAATAATAACAATGATCATAATAATAACTACAAGAATAATTGTTATTAAGGGAGGAGCTACGTTTAGGCAAGGAAAAAATTGCAGATATTCATGATTATTTTTTGAAGGAAAGATTCCTTCAGCATTTTTATAGACTCGGGGTATGTTTTATTACTACTTTTGGCTGTTACATGGTACTTTTTTAAGCTATTAATCTTTAAAAATGGCGGAGGGTTGGCACGGTCTTCTAAACTGGTTGCGGCGGACGTTGTCAGACGGCGTGACACGTAGCGTCGACGGGATTAATCTGAAAAAAAGTCAACGAAGATTTTTCTTTCATTAATACTTATACGCAGAATATGAACCGGGGAGAAGTGAGAAATGTTGAAATTTGATGATATCGATTTGAAACAAAATGATTGAATTTCCGAAACATGGCTACAGATTGCAATCAAAAAACTACTTTTTTTTGTCAATTGTCAAAAAAAATTTAGGCTCACGTTTTAGACAATGAGGTTAGGAAGATTTATATAAAATTTCTTCAGGACGGGTCGATTAGTTTTTTAGGTGTACGTCACGTCATTTTTGAAAATGCAGTTTATTTTAGTTTCATCATTTTAGATTTATAAATTTAAAAATACCATTTAACAGCCAAAAGTATTGATAAAACATACCCTCAAAGTCCCAAAAATGGTGCAAAATCTTTTTTTAAATCATGAAAATCAACACAATTTTTTGCTCGCCTAAAAGTATCTCCCCCCTTAATTATTACTATTGAACCAGTGGTTTCAATGCGACCGTTCGACGGAACACTGGAAACAACAAAACAGAACGACAATAATCAAACGAATGCGGAATAAAAACAGAAATAAAAAGTACCGTGAGCGATAAATAATATTATTCATTTGTAATCAATATTATGATAGTACTAGCTTTCTACCCGCGGCTTCGCTCGCGCAGACGAGTGTCGAATGCTCCTTAATGAAATGTGCTTCGAAAATGTTTCATTACGGAACACGTAGAATTGTGTTGAAGAGCATTGATACTAAGTTTCAAGTTAATTTAACCAGATATTTCTTTTAGCATATAAACTTTGCTACTCCCTTTTCTCCTTAAGGATTGAATTTCCAAAAACGCTGAAATTTCATTAATTGTGTCTGGGAGCAGCTATACAAAGTTTCAAGTAAATTTGACCCGTTTTTTTAATTTTTCATACAAACTTTGCCACCCTTTTGCGCTTAGGGGTTGAATTTCAAAAAACGCTAAAACACGTCTTTCATTAATTTTGCTAAAGAGCATTAATACTAAGTTTCAAGTAATCTTCGGAACAGATTTTTTTAATTTTCTATACAAATTTTGCCACCCCTTTTCTCCCCTCAGGGGTTGAATTTCTAAAAACACTGAAATACGTGTTTCATTAATTGTAACAAGAATCACGAATACCAAATATCAAGTGAATCCGACGAGATTTTTTCTAAATTGCCATACAAACTTTGCCACCCCTTTTCTCCCCCTAAGGGATAAATTTTGAAAAACGCTGAAATACGTGTTTCATTAATAGTGTCACAGAGCATTGATACCAACTTTCAAGTAAATTTGACCATAAAAATATTATTTCCCATACAAGCTTTGCCACCCACTTTCAGCCCCTAAAGGATAAATTTTGAAAAACGCTGAAATACGTGTTTCATTAATAGTGTCACAGAGCATTAATACCAACTTTCAAGTAAATTTGACCATGAAAATATTATTTCCCATACAAACTTTGCCACCCACTTTCACCCCCTTAGGGAATGAATTTCGAGAAATTTCTTTTTAAACGATCCCTCCAATATAAAATCAACAGCCTCTCCAAATTTCATTCCAATGTCCAAAAACATCCCCATGTTCCAGACAAAAGTTATATGGTGAGAAGATCCAATGCGACCAATTTTTTTTATTTCGGTGAAGGCCTCAAGCCACATAAAAAACATTTATATTTATATTATTATTATATTTATTATCACTACCAAATATTTGGCAGTGATCCGAGATATTTAGATTTGTATTTCATTTTAACAGGTGACCTTGAATGACCTTGAAAGACTTTGACCCCCGAACGTTTTTTATGCGGCTTGAGGTGCTCCACAGGATAGTTGGGAAAAAATGTACCATTCCATTTAAAAAAGTGGAAGTGCCTACTGTGCGTCGGCGCCTCCACCGAAATAAAGAAGATTGGTCGCAATTGATGGCCCCCTTCACACCGTACAACTTTTGTCTGGAACACTTTTTTGTGGCGTCGATAATTACCGAGGTCTTTCGGTTGGCAGAGATAAGAGGGACACTCTGTATAGATAGATAGAGACTTGTCCAAAAAAAATTAAAGGGCTATGCCAGTGTGACACTTTCAAAAAATCGATTTTTTTGCCTTTTTCGACAGTTTATACTTTCAAGAATATCATTATCATTTATATAATTTATATCAATATCTTCCAAAAATCGATAGTTAAATCTTCAAACGCGTTTTTCTCGAAATGAGATTTTTCAAATTTTCTGACCTTGTAACTCAAAGAGCAATTATCCGATTGACTTGAAATTTGAACTGTGTCCTCTTGGATATATTTACTCTACAATGACGTAGGATATTTTTGATTGGATGAAAATTGACGATTTGGCATTGAAAAAACCACCATTTTATAGGCAAGAAAACAAACTTTTTTCATAACTACGCCATTTTGTTAGATTTTGATATTTTTCGATTCCTACGTCACTGTACAGGAAGTACCTTCTTGTTTAACGAATTTTTTTCGTTTTTCGGTTTCAGTTACTCAATCGGCCGGAATCATGTCAGCAGTGAAGGAACTTTTTTTTGGCGCCTCCGGCGGCAGCGCATAAGTCGCTTGGATCTCAATATTCTTCCATGAAAAAATTATGTAATATAGGTCAAATATAGCCAAATATATTCTTAATTTTCCGAAACATTCAATTGAGTACTTCTTTTCCAAAAAATTCCCGAATATCACCCAAATTTTTAGCGTTCACACTGGTATAGCCCCTTAAACGAAAATCATTATTGCGGTTCCCCGCAGAAACTTCACTAATTTCCCCAAACCAAAACGAAAAACACTGTGAAAGAGACGAGTCAAGTAAATTTCCGAATTTCTCAACAAGTATGTTTTTTTATTAATTTTTTCACAAGAGTCGACGAAATTGCTCGATTGTATTGTGCTCTCGTCGTTCGCAAATGGATGTCGAAGAGGCGGCATTTTCCTTCTCTACTCGTTGCTCGTCACGAGCTATGGAGTTCTCGCGAATTTGCATGTCATACGAAATTTGCAGTTTTCCATACAACGCGGAGACGATTTCACGAGGGACAATGTATATCCTCGTATTTGCCCGAGTTCGTCCCCAAGATTCATGGAGTATCAATAACGAAAGGATTAAAGGGAATATAAAGTTCCTGGAATTTCCGGGGCGTCGATTTAATTATTCGGGATCGATATGGGAAAATTGGCGAACGGTTTGGGTTTTCCAACGATCCATGAAATTTTCGCTCGAGAGCGAGCTTCTCGCTGCATCGATCAAATTGAAATTCTCACTGACGAGAATCCTCTTTGGCTGAAGTGATCATGTTTTATTCAGGGGCATAAGGATGGGGGGCGTGGGTGCTTGACTTGGCAACTGATCTCTGGAAAACAGTATTGGAGTATCACCGCCGTGACGTATGGACGTATATAACGATCTCCAGTGCCATCGGCAAACTCGGCCTCAAACTAAAGATCGATTCGCGACGTCTGCTCGTCCCCTGCGGATGTTTCGCGTATGCTGATCCCGCTAGGAATAAATACGTCGAGGGTACATTCGTACTAGACGTCATTGATAATTCAATGTATTCCGATTCGAGGCCATATTTGTGAGGCAATTGGATACGAATGAGGGATGAATTACTCCAGCGGTAAAAAAAAACTCGGCCAAGTGCCAGTCGGACCTCGCTTCATTAGGGTTCCGTACATATGACCAATTAACTGTTTTTCAAAACTAGATATTTAATTAGGTAATGCTTTTCTTATGTCTTAGTTCTTAGGCAGTACTAAACTGAAAACATGTGGGGTGGTGATAGCTAAAGAAAGCTTCGTACATACCTGCTGTAAGCTGATAATGAAAATATATAAAATTATTGTTATTTGTATATTTACAAGAGCAAATGACTTATTTTTAGAGTCGGTACCAGCCAATTGCCAATATTGTCACATTTTTCCCAGAAAAAGAGGAGGCGTCGAAAAGTAAATGAAACATACGATCTATTGCAGTCTTTTTTATTTTCAATCTCGTGTTTTAAATTAATTTTTTCAACAAGTTTTTTAATTTTTTTAATTAAACGTTAATTTAATATATTTCCGGTACAAATTTATTGTATTATGTATACAACAAGGCAATAAATTATTTACCACATTCAATAGGTAACAAACGCGAACAGCGTGTACCTTAGGCTGAAAAAAAAAACAAATGAAAATAAAAATAAATATTTACCACATTATGTATCGGCGCATACAGTATTTGTTGTTTAACCCTTAGTAGTCACACTTGGCTAGAATCACGTTATAGTCATACTGGGTCCATGGGACCCAGGCGTGTTTAAATTGTTATAAATAATGAAATAATGTATTGAGCGATATGAAAAAAATAGTGAGGTATATTTTGAACCTTGTTTAATACAAAAATATTGGTTAGAAATCAAAAATAAAAATTTAAATATGCAAAAAAAATATGCCAAAAAAACGTGAAAAATGACTTTTTTTATTGCTGTAACTCTTGTAATTATTGACCCAAACAAAAAAAAATGTTTTTATAATCTGGAAACAATGTACTTTGAAATAGACATAGCGGTTTCTGTGGACTTTTCAAAACGTATATTCATTGAATCCAACGCAGGTGCGATTTAGAAGGAAAGAATGAAATGCTTTTGCATAAAAAAAAAAGTATGTTTTATTGGAAAAAAAAGTTGTAGGGCATCAAAATAATTTGTTTGGGTCCCGTGGACCCAGTGTGACTATTAAGGGTTAAATGCAGTATATGGCACCTAATATACAGAAATACCAAATTCTTTACTGTTTAGTTTTTGAGATAGACCCCGTAACAAAAATGATCTAAAACTAACAACTTTGACAGCCCCCCATTTCTTTATTTTTGAACATAAAAATGAAGAAAAAAAAAGTGTACTCTACTCAATGAGCTTTAAAAAAAGACACCTCACATGCCAGGGTAGAAACAAATTCTATTCTATGTATGGTACCCCCATGAAAAATAATTTAATTGAAATTCTAATTCAATATTCGGTTTTTGGTCAACATTCTACACAATATTCAAATTTCAGGTCTTTAACTCATCCCGTTTACGATCTAGAGACCCGTGACGTACGGACGGCCTGACAGCAGAGTGTCATTAAGAGGGAACCGTAAAAAGGTCGTTTATTTGAGGGACGTAGACACTGAGACAAAAGTATATAGTATTTACCACAAATATCAATGACAGAAGGTAGAGCGTTGAATCTAATCATACCTTACTGGCAGAGCAATCATGTTGATATAACTGTCACAACCATATTATAATTGCCCATTAATTATAATTAGTTCCTACATTTTCTTACCATGGAAGCTTGCTGTAAGGCCCATCAACTTCCCGCCCAGTCGTCGAAACCGTTTTCATAAAGATTTACGCTTAAGGGGTTACCCCCACTTTCGAGTTTGAAAAAATCGATTTTTTTTATTGCATTTTTTTGAAGTATAAGTATCTGAGAATACGTCCTGAAAATTTCAAATCGATCCGAACAAAATTGACTGAGATATGAGCGTTGAAAGAGAAGAATCCGCGTTGGAAGAGAAATTTTAACCGCGTTTTTCTCAAAATGGCATTTCTGAAGTCGGTGACCAAGATTACTCGAACACTAATGAACCGATCTTCTTGAAATTTTGCAAGCTTATTTAATACATAAAAATGTAGTCTTTAATCGTTCGATTTTTTTTTCGAAAAAAATGGCCGTTTTATAGCCAAAAAACGGCCGTTTTTTTCGTTAAAATCGAACCATTAACTTTGACTGTCCGCCATTTTGTGAAAAATGAATATTTTTTAAAATCCTTCGATTAAAGACTAGTTTATACTTATATTTCACTAAATCCATCCGCATTGTTTTTTTTTTTTCAGATGATCCACTTCGCCGCAATGTTGGTCACCGCAAACCGTGTATGTAAAAACATTATTTCATTGACGGCCATTTGCCACTAAACAATGTAATATTTTTCAATAAAAAAATTACTGAAAGTTCTTCAAGATGTGTTCTTTGAGATGGTATATTGATCGATTAAAAAAGTTTTGTGGTGTTCTTTAAAAAAATTCATGAAAAAGGCCTTTTTTGCGCTACAAGTGGGGGTAACGCCTTAAAGAGAAAAATGTCTTAAACCACTACCTTCTGAGGCACCGCATTTTTGCCAGTTTTTATTCAGTGGTGAAATAAATAATTTAACCGGCTACATCTACCCAGGTGGGTCGAAAAATTGCATTTTCCAAAAATATTTTTATTCGATAGTATCGCCTTTAAGCTACATTCCCCTAAAATGTCATTGAAATATTCCTAAAATAAACATAAAAATTTTAAAAAGTCAAAATACTTCAAACTTTGAACGCGTTTTTTCGAAACAGTTTTCAAAGTCGGTGGACATGATATCTCGAGAACCACTCGATGAATTGTTTCTAAATTCATATCAGATACGACGAGAAACATTTATAGGTCGTTGACGATCTCACTTTTTGAAAATCGATCTTCATTTTTGAATAGTTACGTAAAAATGACGACTTCTTTCATCGATTTTGTATGCTCGAGATTCAAAACGTCGCTCCTTTGTTAAAAAATATTATTTTAAAAATCGACGATCGTCAACGACTCGTATTTATTGATAACTTGAATAACCCGTTTGGTTTTTAGATTTCGGCTGGACCGTTTAAGCTGGAGAGTGTCCACCGTCAAATGTCGCGAAAAAAATTTCATCTGCCGGCGGCCATGTTTTTATCGTTTTTCTGGATTTTTGATGATTTTTATTAACGCTTTCAATATATGTACCTTTGTATTAAAAAAAATGCGTTGCCCTTTCACCATCCGTTTCCCAGGAAAAAAAAATCGTAATTTAGCCACTTTTTCAGGCTTCTGGGCAGATGTAACTCCTCAATAATTCAGTGTGTAATTTTATATACAGCAAATTATTTAAATGTATAAGTATATACATTGATAAAATAATTTCATATATTTGCCGATTTAGATTTTTTTCCGCATCAAATTGTTTATCAATGTTGAGTTTACGTTTGCAATGTGGCGATAGCAATTCGACAGTTGCTAATACGCACGTATTTTTCAAATACCTATCGTTTTTGATAGGTTTTGTCGATTTCAAATTTGCAGCAAATTCAATTTCATTTACACGAGCCCGCGGGTCATAACTTTAATCATAAAATTATTATTAATCATTTTACGATGCGTCATTTGTTAATGACAAATGCATAAAGTATTGATTAGAAAATCGAGCTGTTTATTTCTACAGCTTGCCGTTTCCGTACTTTTCGAAATTTTAGACAAGTATCCGGTCATACGAAAGTTTTATCAATATACTCAAAGTGCATTTTTTTATTTTCGTTTCAGATGACGCTAGGTGCCAAAACCACCTACGCCGATTAGCCATGCAGCAACGTCATCACTTTCTTTGCATAATAATAGTCTCATCGTTCATGAATATTTTTCAGTTAAAAAACCCAAACTTGACAAGATTATGTATCAATTGTGTGTCAAATCCCGACCTCGTCATCCCAATACTTTCATAAAAAAAAATATTGCAAATCGACCGGTTTTTTTAAACCTAAGCTTATGCAGCTTATTTGAGTGTGCGTGGAGAGGATGGAAATAGAATAAAATGTACACCTAGTTACAACATTAATCTTTTATTATCATCACAAATTCGGATTCTCCATATTCCTTTCTCCTGTCACTCTGTAATGTCAATTCGTACGTGATCTCGCTCGTAACCAATGGTATGCGCATTGTTCACATGTGTGAAATAAAATTATATATATATATATATATATATATATATATATATATATATATATACATATATGTAGATATATATACAGGGTGTCCCAGAACTGAATGCGTTCCCTGAAATGGGGGGTTGGGGGTGAAATTCTGAGTCGATTGGTATAACCATGTGTGGGTCTCAGAACAACCCCTGAATTATTATTAATTTTTAAAGGCGAGTACACCCGATTGGCCCGCCTTTAAAAAATTAATAATAATTCAGGGGTTGATCTGAGACCCACACATGCTTATATCAATCGGCTCAGAATTTCATCTCCAACCCCCCATTTGAGGGAACACATTTAGTTCTGGGACACCCTGTATACATAAGCATAAATAATTATGTTTACATACGCTCCATTTTCACAATGAAAAATGACGCTCAACTCTACTAGAACATTTACAAATTACGCTCTTTAGCAACGATAATAAATACATCACATTTTTTATGCAGTTACATTTATATAAATTTATTGTGCCAGCGGTGGCCTCTTTATTTTTATGCGTATTCGTTTTTTATTCTCGTCATCGATTGCTTTCGTTAAAAAAATTATTAAAAAATGTATACATTTTTATCTTGACGATTTCGCGACGCACACTTGCGCGATCGAAAACTCATTGGCCGCGTTAAACGTCAGTTTAATTTCGCGCATATAAAAATCCAGCTTCGATGAATTCTTTCGTGTAAAATGTCGCTCAATGATATTTGAAAAACTATCACGTCAACGACTCGCTCAATTGGCGTTTCTTAAAGTTCCTTAAAATTGTCCTTAAAGTCTAGGCGGCAGGATACAATTCTTTTTTTCTTCTATTTTTGTCGGTATGAAGGCGATGTAATCCAAGTGCTCCAACTTCCGGTGGTTGCGAGACATCGGTGTGCAGAGTGGAAACATCAGCGGTAATTAGCAGAGAAAAAGAGACGAATGTAAATTTTCTCGCGTCGCGGGAGTGCGAGTTATGCAAATGATCACGGTGATCACGTTTCGAAATGACTCGTGTTCCAACTTCCGAACTGAATTAATATCTTTTTACTGGTGCTCGAACTTTGCGGCGACCGAACAACAACAATAATGATGATAATGACAATTATAACGAAAATAGTAATTATGGATGCACATACTTGTTTTTATCACCGATAAAATTGGTGAATATTAAACATTAAAATAAAAACCTCGCTCAGTGGAGAAAATCTTGTCATATTTTTTTGGAAAATCAGTTTTTTTTTTAAGAGGGCTTCTCACTTTATACGCTAAAAAAGACTATTTCCATGAATATTTTGATGGGTTTATATTATAGATATTGATATAAAAGTTGTTACACTTAATAAATACACTTTCAGGTTACATTTAAAAAAAAATATTTACTCAAGTCACTATTTATAGATGAAAATGCGAGTTAAAAAAATGTCCTAAAAAATTGTAAGTCTGCGCTGTTGATGAAATCTCGGAGATGGATCATCCGAAACAAAAAAATCAAACGGTTTTAGATTCAGTATGTTAATGGCCATAGCGCATATCGTACGTTTTATCATATATGCAAAAATAAAAAAATGGCGGACATTTTTCGAATAAACAAAAAAAACATGTTTTTTCACCGTTTTTGGCAAAAAGACGAAATTAATATTAGAATTTAAAAAAATCCTGGATATGCGCTACGGCTATAGTTGTAAAGACTATGTGGTTAAAATTTCGCAAGGATCGGTCCAGTAGTTTCGAAGATTTTATCAAGCCGTCAAAAAACGTTGTTTCGAGAAAAGCGCGTTTAAAGTTCGTTTGGGTTACATAAATACATTTAAAAATTTTTTAAATGTGTTTCGAAAGTGTATTTATTAAGTGTAACAACTTTCATATCAATATCTATGATATAAACCTATCAAACAAATTCCTGAAAATAGCCTTTTTTAGCGTCTAAAGTGAGAAGACCCCTTAAGTCTAAACATTGGGCATCTTGAGTTTGTTTGTGCTGGTTTAATTAAAAAAAATGACAAATTTATTTCAAACGGATTATCATTCGATATTTCAATTTTGTTGGGACTTTTTTTATCAAAGAAAAAACATAGAATTTAGAAATGTGTCATTTTTTCTAATAAAACACCAAATTTCGGAAAATAAAGCTCGACGATTTTTCGATTGTCATTCGCTTCTCGAGTTCGTCTGCGCTTATCGTCAACAAAAAGAATATAAAAAAATCGAAATCAATTATTCAAAAAATAAACAACATTTTTGAAAATAAAAGCAGCACGATTTTTTGTCCGACCGTATCGTTATTCAATTTGTGGCATCCGCTCAATTGGCCATATTCGACAATATTCGCAGCATATTTCACAATTTTTCCGAGTCAATCGGACGGACATCGTTCGAAGCACCATTCAAAAATGGACGCAGTCAAATCGACCGTGGCCACCGTGAAATGATTCCGTATGACCGGAAGGCGTTTCCGAACTACAAACTGAAAGTGAACGAGTGTGCGGAGCGATTGGAAGTTTGTGCACATGCTCTGAGAACAAAAGCTCGCGATTGTTATCATTATTGACAGCGGATAACGCGGGCATTTATTGAGCGGGCTCGGTGACTCGTGGGGCGAGGACCGTCTCCTTTTCAGCCTGAAAAACAAGTACACAAGTAGGAAACGAACGAAGCTCTTCAGCTTGTTGCTGAGTTTTCTTTCGCGTTTTCTTTCTCGTCAAAAGACATCAGGAATTGCCGGCTTTTTTGCCGAAGTTCCCGTGGAGCGTGTGTCCTTTTTCACTCGCGAGTTTTTCGAATACGAAAGATCTTAAGGGGTTATGGGCAATTAGCGGAGAACATTTTTTATCTGCATGTAAAATCTACTTAAAACTTTTAACGCATTTTTCTAAAAAAAAAACGTTTTTAAGGAAATGTACAAGATATCTCGAGAACCGCTTATCCGATTGCTTCCAAATTTTGATTCCTATCTAACATAAGATACAATAATCTCACGGGTGGACGAAGGGTTTTTCAATACGATGCATGTTTTTTTAATAGCCGAATAATGAGCGACGCTTTTAAGCGAAAAACAAGTTTTTGCACATCCGCCAGTTTGTAAAAAATCAAAATTAGCTTCAACCCTTCGTGCACCCGGAAGCTAGTGCTGTTAACTAATACTCCAATAACAATGTTTGATTACAAATGATCCGACTTGAGCAGCTGTTTACACCGCAAAACTTTTTTCCTTTTTTACTTTTTTTTTCGATATCTCGGAAATAGCTTATAACTTGGCTGAAAATCAAAATTTTGTCATGAAAAAATTATTGGAACTTCTTCAAATATGTATTATTTTATTGAAAAACTACTGGTGTGAAAATGAATAAAGCAGCCGTAAAAAAAATCACAAAACAGGCGTTTTTTGCGTCCTAATTGACCCTAACCCCTTAAGGCGGGAGCCTGAATTTGAAGGTCCGAAACATCGTTTGTTTATTGCTTAAATCGATAGATAAACTATCCAAGAATATATTTACAAAGTTACAGAGGCCATTTGTAAATATTTTTAAATTTATTTATTAGATATTTGATATTGATATTTCCTCCTATTGAAAACTTTGAAGTGCATTTTCTCCAGTTTTCATTTTCACGATTTTTCCAAACTGGCGGGCGTGATAGCGAAAAAACTAAACGACCTATTGTATCAAACCAAAGTTCATTTTATTCAGTATGAAAATCTCTTCTAAGTGAATTGAAAAAGTCGTTGAAAAAGTCGTTGTAAATTATTTTTATAGCACGTTAAAGTGTTTTTTTAACACATTTTTTTCAAACATGAGAAAGGTTGTAATCTCACGATTTTTTCAGCTTTTTCTCAATTCACCCAGAAGAAAAATATATGACAATTGAAAACTTGATTGGTTTATTTGTTTCAGTCAAGAATTACGAGAACTACGAAAGGTTCCCGCCGATTGGGGACTGCAGTGGCAAGATGCACGTGGAATAGGCTGATAAATCTGCAGTTATTTATTGTTTCATGTACAAACATTTTTTTATACATTTTAAATGTACATGAAAATATATCTAAATGTTTACTGGGCACACTTGTTTCTTTCCCTTCTAAAAAAATTCCCGAAAAAACGATTTTTGGACCTTATAATTGAGGCTCCCGCCTTAAGGGCGAAGAAGTGGAGGGTGATTGTGTCAGTTGGTGGTGGTTCACGTGGTGAAATTGACGAAGGCTTCAAGCAACCCCGGCCTGGGTCAGTCACCTCGCGAGGTTAATCGTTCATTCGCGGAAATGATTGTGTCTAATAGTCTTTTTTTTTCGTTTCCACCCTCTCTAGCTGTCGGGTTCTTAG
The DNA here is from genome assembly GCA_963210295.1 of Ophion ellenae. Lineage (NCBI taxonomy): Eukaryota > Metazoa > Arthropoda > Insecta > Hymenoptera > Ichneumonidae > Ophion > Ophion ellenae. The sequence goes on along the minus strand of OY723396.1, from coordinate 29,770,859 downwards.
TTCGTACCTTTCTTCAACTTGGGAGGTTCTTTTTGGTACCGTGCGAAAATCTCCCTCTTGAAAGAGTCAAAGTGCTTCCGGTTGCTGCTGTTTTGACGCTCTCGCCAGGCGGGTCTTCCCTTTCGCGTTTGAAGGCCCCAGTGCCCCGTGAATACCGGCGACAAAACTTTGAACTGATAGCCAGCGACGAACATCTCGTATACCTGCGCACAGAGAACCAAACGACATTCTCGTGTCGAATAACTTAAAAAAGAACCCTTTCGAAAGGCTCTTTTTGAAAGTGGACTTTGAAAATATTTTTATCGTGCCATTTCATCCCTTCAGATGGCGGATTTTCAAAGTCTGAAATATTTGTGAGAATTTTTTGAACTGCGAATAACCGATTTACGAATCCATTTACTTAAGTATATTTGATGATTTTTCAAATATATTTTATATTTATTTTCGTATTTTACTATTTTTTTATTCGAGAAAGGATTCAGTCTGCCGCGCATTTTCTGTTTTGTAAAAATTGGGAATTACTTGTTATTATTTTCCTGCTACATTTTTCCGCCCAAATTGGTTATCGGATATCGAACTTCATAAAATTTCGATTTTTTTTCCATCCAGCCTATTGGAATTTCACCGTGTCGAAAACATCGAATAATCAACGATTTTTTTCATACATTGTTTTGACCTACATTTTTTGCACATTTTTCGCCAATTAACTCGGGAGAGGTTTCGACATTGTGATTTTTGCGATGTTTGAACACTACGTGAAGGATTGCTAGGTTCGATTTGTGTTAAATGGTATACAATCGATTTTGCACATTGTGCGAGATGCATCGATAACGTATGAACCCATTCGTAACAATGCCGCGTTCTTCGCACATGTCGGGTGCACGAAACGGGAGAGACACGCGACGTTATTGCGCGAGACGTAGTATTATTAAGACACCAAGAACGCGACAGAATATGAAGACACGTGTCACGTGCATGAAGTGTCTCGCGCATCTCCCCGAGATGTTAGAAACGCGGTCGTACACGTATTTAGGCGTAAGGGAGATTACATATATGCATTATAATCTCGAGTCATCTTGTCAAACGGAGATGTCCCCGGTTGTGACCCGCTTTCCCGAAATATGAGATCTCATCGCATACGTATGCAAAGGGTGTGCAAAAATCGTGTCGAATCTTCAAATGAAATCAATAGATCGTGAAATTCTGAACAGAAAAAGCCTCGTGCATTTTTCTCTCCGACGAACCGCTGCTGAGATATTAATTAATCAGACACGGCCAATCCCGTGCGCCAGCGAAACGGAGCGTACCACGTGGGCACCAGCAAGCGGCCGGTGGGGAAGCGCGCCCCGCCCCCAAGTCCTGCGGATAGGCACGAGCGTACTGGTACCACCAGTCGACGCACCGGATTGGCTCCCGTTCGATGATTAATATCTAGACAACGGTCGGTCGGAGAACAAAACGGCTGAGGACTTTTGTCTTCGGAATCGAAAGACCTAGCTGCCCGAGAAATTTCGGACACCCTGTATATACGAGTACACGAACATCAAATAGAAGTGATAATTGCCACCCGTTCCTTCCTATATATACAACCCCCCCCTCTCTGTATGCCTCGCTCTGTTTCCCGCGGCATTGTTCTGCCGGAGACAGTGTCTGGCGTCTTTGGCGGGCAATCACACATCGCACGTAACAAAGGACGCGCGAGATATGCACCAGAAGGTGCATCAAGCTACGTGACCCGTTTCGTCAACAAACGCGATAGAAAAATTCGATACCTGCGACCGACGCTCAGCTCGCTGAGTAATCCAGCTTTCCCATGTTCTTCTACGAACGAACTCTTTCTCGCTTTCCTATCACGCTTCCTTGTCCATTTACATACAACGTGTACATACATCGCAATATTTTGCAAGCGATAGCTCGAGCCCGACCAGCAACGATTCTTTCCTGCAAATTCCTGATATCAAGACGCCCTGTACAGCAGTCGAGGCAACGACTTTTTGCCGTGGTCCAATGCACCAAAAGTTTGAAAAACTTTGCAGTCTTTCCAAGCCTCGTGCAGTGGCGTAAAAAAACGTACGATGAAGTCTACAGTGGGCGAAATGAGAATGGAATGTGCCAGCGACAGCGATGATGAAAGAAAAGGGAAACTGCCAGAGGGCGTTGAGTACTTGTGGCTGGAAAATGTATAGTGGTATTTGCCTATGTGTATGGATGTGTCCATGTGGCATTTGGAAGCTGCCCAGAGTAGTCGGTAATTCTCGCACTCGCAAGGCTCGAAAGAGAAGAGAGACAGAGAGAGAGAGGGGGGAGTGAGTAGAAAGAGACAGAATCGAGTTCGCGGGCGTCTGTAATTTCCACATTCCCACAGTTACAAGCATGGGCCAGTACGGTCCACCGCGGAATCCGAGAACAATGCGTCCACCGCCGGTGGGTTAATGTAAATTCTCGCAATTTCTCCAGGCCGCTGGACGATGCCTCGTTACCGTTGGCTCTCTCGGATCTTTCTCGCGGGCTTTTGCCTCCTCCCCCCTCCCCCATCAAGGTCCATACAAAGAACGATTGCGCGAGGTGGGGCAACAGAGAAAGAGCGAGACGGTGTGGACAGACGCAACGGGAACGGGACCAGTATTGAGAGGAGAACCGTTTGCCCACGGATGATAAAACTGTACCAGACGTGTATACTCTGATGAATAGAAGTTTACATAAAGCGAAAGAGAGAAAGGGCAGGATTGGTGGGAAGGTTGGGCGGAGGGAAATAGAGGTGAACCGACAACGGCGTATATGAAGAGCCAACTTCACAGCCACGAAAGATCGCGTTCCCGCCTCTCAAACGCGTAACTCAACTGAATCCCAGCAACCTCCCGTATCGGCCCAATCCCGGGCCAGTATTCGGATGGGTGACCGCCCAGCCAAATGCAACTACCAAGCGATCCGGAAGTTTTGCCGAGTTGTGCAATCAACGCAACATGAAACTCACTGAAAATGCAACCACCCAGTATCGACAGAGGTTTCCCACAGTTTCCCCGTGCCCTCCTGTGCAAACGCGATGCACCGGTGCATTCGGCAAGTAGGACAATGGGCAACACATCAGTGCAGTGATAAGTGTGGGCTGAAGGTGCGAGAGATAGCCCTCACGTTATTCATGGCAAAGATGGTAATCTTTCGGGTCACCGACAATAGAAGGCTTTTCGATTGATGAAACGCGGTAGCCGTAGGTTCATGCACGGGATACCGTTTCGCCGTAACGGTCAAACGTCACGTGGGGAAAAAAAATCGACCGCCTAGATAAGCTCGATCTTGATATAATATTGATAGGAAGTGCGGCGGCTTTGCCGGAGTTCGATATTTGACGAGAACATAGTACGCGAACGTGCTCTCGTTTTTGGCTGCATCCGTCGACACCCATAGGTATATACATGTATACTATTCACGAATACTCGCGTATACAGGGTGGTCCACCCGGAACCGAACACCTAAAAGTCTGGCTCGGATCTAAAGATACGAGAAAATGTTTTCGAATAAAGTTGAAGGACCTATTGCAGGTCACATTTGTTGCAAAGTAAACTTTTTTTCCGAAGTTATCAAGCTTATCAATGGTGCAAAAAAAGGAACCTTGTCTGTTTTCATTTCATTTCGAGAAAGTGCTCATCAAGACGAATTCAACTATGGCTAATTCAACGTTAGCATCTTTCTTGCGAATAGTTCCATTAAAAAAAATAAGGCTGATGACGTTGATAACCGAAAAAATCGACCTTGGAACAAGACTTTTCTTGGCGCAAAGTGTAGCCCGTTTTGTTGTTGTTGTTGTAGTTTTACGTATGTTTCAGCGACTTTTACGTGTATTCAAGTCCTGGTGAGACATTGAGATGTTCGGCTTCTGTTGGAACAGCCTGTATACAGTGTCCCATTTTCCACCGAAATAACTCAAAAAAGAGACGCCCGATCGGAAAATGTTGCCGGCAAAAGTTGTGGAGTTTCTAGCGAGTGATACCTGAGCCATGTTGTCAACTTTCCGGTCGATGCCCCAAGGTCACAAAAGGATCATTTCGACGTTTCCTTATGGAACACGACAGTAGTTTGATCGAAGACAAGTTCGGAGGAAAGAAGAAACTTTGACTAGCTTGAAAGTCGATGAAGTCGACACGTCGAATTTGTCACCAGTTTTGGTATTGTCCACGTGGAGATTGCAGTATCGGATTGACACGTGTGTAGGACGTGTCGTTCCATCATTCACAAATTGGACTTGGAACAGTACCACGCTGTACATAGGCGTGCACGGAAAAAGTCTCATTTATATGCAATACTACCAATGAGAGGGTCACATTTGGTGGAAAGTAACATGATACGAGAGGAGTATCGCTTGGGTGAACGAAAAAAATGATGGGCGATGGGTGTAGCGCGAACGTGTCGTGGCCAGTGGTCATCCCACTCTTCGCAGCTGTTCCGGAGCCCGCTCGTTTACGAATTCATGCATCAGCCAGGATATGCACAGGAGCAACGGGAACTCGTCCCTCGCGCTGTACACCCTCCAACCCTTTCGATTCTCTCGTGGGAAAAGGGAGTCGGAGGAGAGAGGAAGAGAGAGAGAGAGAGAGAGAGAGAGAGAGAGAGAGAGAGAGAGAGAGAGAGAGAGAGAGAGAGAGAGAGAAGTCTAGTTGGGAGTAGCCGCGATGCGCGTGTGCCCGCGGCATTAGGTACAACCTACTCGTAAATGGAATTGAACATTGCGGGGTGAGTGGTGTATATCGCGTGGTGCCTGGGGAAATGTGCTCCGGGCTTAATTTCACGGTTCGAGATCGGTGGTGTGTGTCGAAGAGAGGGAGGGGTGCTAGAATCAGCCCGAGAAAAATAGTGGGAGAAAAGAAAATAAAAGAAAGCGAGATACAGAGATAATGAGATAAACAGATAGATCATATTTATCAATCTGTTTATCTATTTATCTACCTCTCTTGCGATCTACCGATCTATATTCCTACCGATTCATCTATTCATCTATCTCTATTTCTATGTCGCTCTTTCTATCATCTATAAATCCATCTATCTATCTGTTTATCTCATTATCTCTGGATGTCGCTCTCTCTTTTATTTTATTTTCCCCCGCTATTTTTCTCGGGCTGGTTCTAGCACCCCTCCCTCTCTTCGACACACACCACCGATATTTAGATACATAGATACTATCTAGATACTATATCTATTTAGGTACCCAGGTAGATCGATAGATAGATAAAAGATGGATATATATAGATGAGATAAACAGATAGATAGATAGATAGATAGATAGATAAATATATAGATAGATAGATAAATAGATAGATAGATAGATAGATAATAGAGAAAACGCAAGAGAGAGAGACGCAAAATTGTACGAACAAGTTTTCTTTTCTCTCTCTCTCTCTCTCTCTCTCTCTCTCTCTCTCTCTCTCTCTCTTTGCCTGTCCCTGGATCCCTCGTTAAGAAAACTTTACGCCCCCGTATATATTATACAGCCACTAGCATTTCTCAGTCTCGTTACACTTTTATTCTTCTTGAGCGGGTTGGCCACGCGCACCCCCTCGTCGCCGTGCACGAACTCGGAAAACGCGCGGGGATCCATGAGCGAGAATGAGAACAAAAAATTCTCGGTTCTCGCGCGGACTCGTGCCTTTACATATGTAACAGATGGAAAACTTTGGCAAACACACTATCGAGCTTCTTTTTTTTCCCCTCGTTTTATTCACATTCCTCTCTTTCTTGCTCTTCTTCTGCTTTTTCTTGGAGAGCACGGCCTTCGCAGTGAGAGATTCCTCGCGGACGGCAGTGATAAATTTCAGCAACAAGAGTACAATTGTATGTGTCGGCTACTCAAAAGCGTTAAGGGCGCAACTTGTGCGGTGTAACGCGTGCGTGGTGACCGGGTCCGGGCCTTTCGCCGTCTATCGACCGCCGCGGGAATTTCCGCGTCCGAATAGCCGTGTACACGTGTATACCGGGTGTCCAATTTAAAGTCCCGCAAGCCGCTATCTCGAAAAGTACACGCTTCAATGGAAAACGTCTCGATAAAGGTTTTTCTGTTCCGAGGAAAGGAAAGCACGGCTGGTTCGACCTTGGCGGCAAAAGGCACGCGTAGGTTAACTTTGAAAAATTGCGACGGAAAACCACATTTTTTATCACAACTTCTTACAACTTACCTCGATAACTTTTCGAAACACTGTGGAAGTTTTTTTTTATTCGATGCTTTTTGAGCTATGTAACTTTTAAGTTGCAACACCGCGGCCATTTTGACAGTCACAATACTGCGACCATTTTGACAGTCACAATACTGCAGCCATTTTGATAATCACAATACCGCGGCCATTTTGACAATCACAATACCGCGGCCATTTTGATAATCACAATACCGCGGCCATTTTGACAATCACAATACCGCGGCCATTTTGACAGTCACAATACTGCGGCCATTTTGGATGTTGCAAAACCGCAGCCATTTTGACAACCACAATACCGCGGCCATTTTGACAATCACAATACCGCGGCCATTTTGACAATAACAATACTGCGGCCATTTTGATAATCACAATACCGCGGCCATTTTGACAACCACAATACCGCGGCCATTTTGACAATCACAATACCGCGGCCATTTTGACAATCACAATACCGCAGCCATTTTGATAATCACAATACCGCGGCCATTTTGAGAATCACAATACCGCAGCCATTTTGACAATCACAATACCGCGGCCATTTTGACAATCACAATACTGCGGCCATTTTGATAATCACAATACCGCGGCCATTTTGACAATCACAATACCACGGCCATTTTGACAATCACAATACGGCGGCCATTTTGACAATCACAATACCGCGGCCATTTTGACAATCACAAAACCGCGGCCATTTTGACAATCACAATACCACGCCCATTTTGACAATCACAATACCGTGGCTATTTTGGCAATCACAATACCGCGGCCATTTTGTCAATCACAATACCATGGCCATTTCGACAATCACAACACCACGGCCATTTCAATAGTTACTATATCATCAGAATTATCCAATACATTATACACGTGGAGCTTCTCAAAATGCCCGCGGTACTCTATCAACTTCAACAGTCTCTCAGCCCAAAATGTACGGAATGGAAGAAACACTCATCCCTCGTGATTTGAAAAGCGCCGGACATAAGCTACAAGAGGGTACAATAAAAAAGGCGGCCTCTTATTCAACATTACGAAGTTGACCTCCACATGACCTTGGCTATTGAACATGGCAATCACGGAAGCAAACAACTTTTGTTCGGAACACTTTTTTTTTACAATTCACTCTGTAACGGCAGCAAGTCTTCACACGGGTCACCCTGTAAAATGCCCATGCACATATATATACGAAGAATGGCTGCAAGCGAGTAGAGATCTGATAATTGAGTTTTATGCGATCGCACGTCGTTGTAAATCCTCTCGGGAATAAAGGTGTCGTATCTTTTGGTAAACTCTCGGTGTTTGCACCCCCCCCCCCCCCCCTGACACGGGTTTGTTTTGTGCGACGTATATATATAGAAACCTACTCTAATGCAAGCCATCCTGGCACTTACCCTTTGGACGCTGTTTATTTTTGGTTTTTTTTCCCGTGCTTTTCGCTCTCGTTCATCCAGTTTGTGCACAAAGAGCACGGAAAGAAAATGGTTGAATATGTATATGAAACAGGTAAGATGAAAGGGTAAGAAAAAGACAGGGACAAAGAGAGAGAGAGAGAGAGAGAGAGAGAGAGAGAGAGAGAGAGAGAGAGAGAGAGAGAGAGAGAATGAATAATAGAAATAACGTGACAGTTCGATAAAAAACCATTGATTGGTTCATCAAATTAGCTCCGCATGACTGAGCAAAACAAAAAGCGGTCGAGAAAGAAGAAACCAATGATCATCACACGAACGTGGTCGTCTCGACGCTCACTCCATCGTCGACGAGGATCACTCTCTCGCTACTCGACGCCTCGCCGTCGAAACCGTTTGAGACCGTTTAGTGGGGGAAAAAAAAGTAATAAAAAGCAACGGAGCAACGGATAAAAAAACCTAAAAAACAGTGTTTCATGCGATGCCGAGGACTAAACGTTTCAATTGCTCGTCAAGAGGGCCAACTTCGTTGCCGACGAATGCACACCCTGCCAGCAGCCCCGCAGTACTTCGCGAGAATGTTGCTTTGATACGCGAAGTGGCAAATAGGGTGCTGTGCGAAGGGCGCGAGGGCTCGAAGCCGCGAAGGGGGTGGGAGGATAGAGAAGCGATAAATCAACGACGCCCACGAAGGGCTCTCTCTCTCTCTCTCTCTCTCGCTGTTTCTATCCCAAGAGAGAGAATAAAAAGACTATTTGTGAAATACATCACAAGCCCACTCGACACTTTCTTTGAAGCTCTGTGCTAGCGAAGAAAATTGAGAGGGTGGAAAGAGCAGCATCGAGAAAAAAAACTGAAAAAGACACGAACCGAGAGAGCGAGAGAGAGAGAGAGAGAGAGAGAGAGAGAGAGAGAGAGAGAGAGAGAGAGAAAGAGAATTCGAAGCACCCTCTCGATCCAACAACCGATGACGAAGGGCACCTGCATAAACGACCATGTTTCGCCGATTTTCCGTCAAGCGCAATCACTTATGCGTCTCTTCAGTCCTCTTTATTGAGTTTACGAAAATTAGAACCTTTTCATACGCCAACCGCTTGTTCGTTGTGAAACTCTTAGCGGAGCAAACTTTCGAACGCACAATTGGACGGAAAAGTACACGTAAGTTCTAACGAGGAACATCAACTTGGCGTCCGTCTTAGATTTGGTTACATTCACGTGAGGTACCTGCGGGTAATAAGGCCTAGCTAAGGGATATTTGAAATAAAATGAAAAAAAAATTCAATTTAATCAACATATTTTTATTATAATCATTATTCAAGTTCAGTTTCTAGAAAAAATAAACGGAAAATCGTAACTTGTGTGGTAAACAGAAAGGAAATTAAGGGGTTACCCCCACTTGCGATTTTGAAAAAATCGATTTTTTTTATTGCATTTTTTTGAAGTATAAGTATCTGAGAATATGTCCTGAAAATTTCAAGTCGATCCGAACAAAATTGACTGAGATATGAGCGTTGAAAGAGAAGAATCCGCGTTGAAAGAGCGTTGAAAGAGAAACTTTAAACGCGTTTTTCTCAAAATGGCATTTCTGAAGTCGGTGACCAAGATTACTCGAACACTAATGAACCGATCTTCTTGAAATTTTGCAGGCTTATTTAATACATAAAAATGTAGTATTTAATCGTTCGATTTTTTTTTCGAAAAAAATGGCCGTTTTGCTGCCAAAAAACGGCCGTTTTTTTTTCGTTAAAATCGAACCATTAACTTTGACTGTCCGCCATTTTGTGAAAAATGAATATTTTTTAAAATCCTTCGATTAAAGACTAGTTTATACTTATATTTGACTAAATCCATCCGCATTTTTTTCTTCAGATGATCCACTTCGCCGCAATGTTGGTCACCGCAAACCGTGTATGTAAAAACATTATTTCATTGACGGCCATTTGCCACTAAACAATGTAATATTTTTCAATAAATAAATTACTGAAAGTTCTTCAAGATGTGTTCTTTAAGATGGTATATTGATCGATTAAAAAAGTTTTGTAGTTTTCTTTAAAAAAAATTCATGAAAAAGGCCTTTTTTGCGCTACAAGTGGGGGTAACGCCTTAAACATTTAAGAAAACCTTGATTGTCGGCCTTATTTGACTATGGTAGAATAATAAAGCCTTCGGTTTTAACATACGTAAATAATCAATCTATGGGTAATATTTATGGGTAATATTTATGGGTAATATTTAATATTTGGTATTTGAGATCAATAATCCTCTGCAGCTTTGTACGAGATAAAAGTTCCTATTTGCACTGCTCGGACAGCTGACACCAGGTCGTTTTCTGACCACAACACTCGTGTTGTAGGCATCGGGATCGAGCTACTAAAAATAACGATCAATTAATTAGGAATAAATATGCGTACTACTTATTTACACTCGTGACATCTTAAAAGTAATGTAAAATACATTATAAAACAAACAAACTTTGCTACAAGAAGTAGGAGGATAATAAGGCCTATGGTTAAATGTACTAGGCCTTAATAACCGCCGACCACGTATGTAAGAAAAACAAAATAAACAATATTTGGGCCACGATACATTATTCAAATATTTATGATCACCGAAGCTTGAATTAATAAAGATAAAGACTGTGATTTTAGATAGGTAAGGGTAATGTTACAAAAAATACTTACGATTTATTCGGATCGATTTTTATTATTGGTGGTGCGCGGTCATGTCTGATGACGAATGATGCAATACTGGTGGCGGGGAGCGGGGTATCGCGCCTCCGCAAACTTGTAGCGACATATTCGTGTAATAGGCGTGAGCGGTTGATTTCAATACGATTTTCGTTACTTAGGCCTTATTAGCCGACAGGCCTCATTACCCACAGGCACCTTATAGGGAGTTAGAAAGTATGGAAAGGGTATTTTTTATCCGTGGACAAACGGTTTTGAGGGGTGCAATTACCCGCTAGAGTGAGGCATGCCAAGGGCTGGTTTCACCCACGCGTGTCCCAACAATTTTAGTGAAACGAAAAGGAAAATTCTTCTAATGTAGAGGGTTAAAATAGGCAGTGTGGTTATGTTTAAAAACAATAAAAAAGAATGGGTGACCACCTCTTGTTTTGTTTTACGAAAAATATTAAGAATTTGGATCTTTTATTTTTTTCATAAGTCCTTTTCGGTGGATTTTTACCCCCTGAATACGAGTTCACTATTTGTTTCCCCCAGAACCCTTGATTTCTATTCAAAATCGTCGAATGCGTACGACAACAGGTTTTACGCGTTAGCCACCGAATATTTGAGTTTTCGACAAAACTACTGCCATATTCGTAGTCAGCAGAAGGTTTACCACCAGACGTACCCGCGAAATGATTTAAAAGACGAAAAAAAAAATTTGGACCCTTTTGGCCACTTTTCCGGAATCACCGAAATCGCGAATTTTTAAGGCCTTGGCCCACTCTAGAGGCCGAAAAAATAGGCTTTTTGGGAATTTTGTTCAGAAAAACTACAAAATGAATCGAGATTACAAAAAAGGGTGTTCATCATACATATCAGTGACTGTATACAATAATTTTTTTGAAGCGATTAATTTCAAAATGGCGGCTGTGCAGCATTTATCTGAATGTTGTAAAAAGTGTTATGTTTTAAAAAGTATTTTGATAGACTTAAAAAATGCCGCTTGATTCAGCCCAGTATCTTAGCTAGATTTTCCAAAAAGATCACGTGGAAAAAGGTCGAAAAAGAGGCAACGAAAAATTGACAAAAATCGAAGTCCGGCTTTGAAATTCTGTCAAAAACTGAAAAATCGTCGGAGCTCCATGACTCAAACAGCATTTCACAGAAAAAACGATTATGAAGATAATAAATATGGGGTGGCGTTTCAAATAGAAACAGAGAATAAGTTTTCAATGACCAAGTGAAGTCATTTATTTTAGGTCGAGACGAGATAAAATGTTGGATTTTTAATATTTTTTCTCCAAGTCCCTATCGATTCATTTGTACCCCTGAATACGAATTCACCATTTATTTACCCCGAAACCCTTGATTTCTATTGAAAATCGTCGAATGTGTATCGAAACGGGTTTTTCGCGTTTAGCCCGCGTAATTTTAAGGTCACGACAAAAACTCCATGATAATCGTAATCAGCAAAAAATTGCCCATTTGATAGACCCTTGAAATGGTGTTAAAGTCGAAAAAAACCCTCGTATATTAGTACACCTTCACCCCCTTTAGAAGGTTCGTTAGCTTTAAATTATTAAATAGTTCCGAGCAGTGTTTCGATTGTGCGCGCCTCCATGTATACAAAGTAAGCAGCGATCGATACGAACTGACTAACCAATAATTACTCTTGAATAGAAAGCGACAGGTATATGACGTATATATGTGAAGCGATTGTTAACATGGAAAAGCGTAACAAAAGCTCGCGCAAGCTTGGGTTCTTGGCGCTATTTAGATGCATATATGTGTGTGTGTGTGCATATATATGGGTAATTCCACGCCAAATCGCCCCTTTTAGGCCCGACCCCTTTTGATTTCGTTGACATTTAAATATGTTATTGCTTCTTTCTGCAAACGCTTGTGTGATTGTTTTCAATTTGCATGATCGGAAATTTGTAGTCGATAAAAAAAAACATCACCTTTTTTTCAAATGCTCATAACTCTCTGAAAAACTGAGCAAAAGAGATCTTTGTTTAAATTTGTTTCGTTTTAACATGTACTTTATGGAAAAAAATATCCAAAAATATTCGGTCACCTTCGATATCAGTTGTTAGTTTGTTTTTTCAACCACATGTTTTTCAAAGTCCGACCTTTTTGATTTGCGATTTTTTTTCGTAAAAAATGTGACAAATATACCATTTATTGCCGCACGACCCATCGTGGTAAAAATTTTCTTTCGATTTTTTTTCTAAATTGATGAATTTTCAATTAATTCAAAATTTTGCCGTTTCCCATGATGCAATAAGTATTTGAATTAGCCCATAAAAAGATCTAAAATTAATGGAAAACTTTTTTACCATGTTAATATTATTTACAGAGCATTGAATAACGTAGAATCGACCATTCAAACTTGTGCCATAGGGAAAATCAAAATTTTGAAAAAATCAAGGAGAAAAATGGTTCAATTTGGAAAAAAAAATCTTATTATTCACATGTTTTTACGAAAATAACAAATCGCGAATAAAAAATGTCGTACTGAAAAATGCGTGTTTAAAAAAAAATTACAAAAAATGACTGAATATTTTTCAATTATTTGATGTCATGAACTACATTTCAAAACAAAAAATAAAGAAAAATAAAGATCTTATTTGGTTAATTTTTCAAAATGTTATGAGCGCGTGAGAAAAAACGTTGATTTTTCAAAAATTCGCTACATATTTCTGATTATGTAACAAAATGTTGAAAAAATCACACCGCCATTTTTATAAGGAATCAATAGCATATTTAAATTTCAGACAAATCAAAAGGGATTGCAGACGCACTTTTAGACAAAAGTGGTCGATTTGGCGTGGAATGCCTCATATATATATACGTATATATAATATTTACATATACATATGGTGTGTTCACTAAAATTCTCAAGCCCTGATATGCGCGCCGGTACTGTACTCATTGCACTGACAATTGTGAGTGACAAATGGAGAGCACGAAGTACGAAGCCAAAATCAATCATAGATCGTGAATGAGGAATAAGGCAATGACGCAAACACGATACTCTCGCTTGTACAATGACTTGCTTCTCCATGCTATTCACATTCGTGTACGTTTCGTATAAGTAGCATACGTGTGTGTATGTGCGAATATAGGATGCGACCGATTTACCTAGAATCACATCCTGGTCCATATAACTGAAGTTTGTTTGATTCTCGCCCAAAATCTAATTGATACTATAAAGGAATTAAATTGAAAACGCATGATGGACTGTTCGTCGCTTTCGTTCATTGTTCGGCTCGTCGAGTGTGTACAACGCGCGCATTTTCGTCGGCGGAGTTCGCGAGCTCGGATATTATATTCGTTCATTCTGGAACGTTCTGATTAACATGGACAAATCCTGGTATGAAGTGGTGAACAGTGTTTTCGATTATGTGGTTGTTCGTTCGCGTATCTTCGAGTATGCTTGTCATTCTATGTTTATTTATAATAAATATTTGGGTTTATTGACGCATATTCGCGTATATTCGTGTGTACGTGTGAATGCTCGCATATATTCGGGCATCTTTTTGCATATTCCCGAATATTCGTGCATATTCGAGAATATTCGTACATATTTGTGCATATTCGTGTATTTACGTGTATATTCGTCTATATTCGTGCATATCCGTGCAATGTTGACAAATACATTTGAGCATATTCGTATACACTCGTGCTCGTTACGATTCGTGCATGTTCGTCCGTCTATCTGTGCATATTCGGGTATATTCGTACATATTGTCTGTACGTGTATATTCGTCTATATTCGTGCCCTCTCAGGTATATTCGTACATATTCGTGCAAATATTTGTCAATATTCGAGCATATGCGTGTACATTCGTGCATATTCGAATATTTTCGACACATTAGTTCGTCTTCAGGTATATTCGTACATATTTGTCTATGTTCGTGTATTTGTGTATATATGCATGCATATTCGTACATATTTGTCGATATTTATGTATATATACTAGGGTGTGCGGAAAAAAATCGATATTTTTTTTTCGTTTGCATCCACCAAAAAAGGTGAATTGAGGTAAAAAAAGAAGAATCCTCGAAAGAGAGCTCGAAAAAAAAATTATTTCGAACGGCGCATTGCAGTTGAATACTTTCCATAAGAATAACACAGGAAAATATTGGCACTTCTGAACGTCGTAGTAAAACTCTTCGGAAAAAAATCTCACAAAAATGTCATCAAGATATTCTGATAGAGAGTTGAATTTACTACAAAAAAGTTCCTACGAACAATTAGGTTAGAACAACCGTTCAAGTGGTATCGCTGTCTGAAATTAAATTTTATTATTTAAGCGACGTGCGCGCCATAGCACACGCCGCCACCTGGCGGCAGCATGCGGTAGCTCGTAGTGCAAAATTACAAGCTTCACACCTAGCGCCACGAAGGGAAACCGCGACGATTTTCCCCGATTTTGGTCCCAAATCAAGATCTGTCACTGCTACAAAATTTCATTCGTTATTGCGAAGTGAATCCTGTAGTAGGGGAGGCTGCCTCGAAAAAATTAGCTAGTCACTTGTGGTACTTTAACGAGAAAATTGATGCTTTGTCGTTTTTCGACAATGCTGTGCCGATAAGTGGGAAGGTAAAAATGGTACAAGCTCTGCAATCTCGAGAACAATCCAAAAATCCTTCCGAGTGAGTAATTGTTAAGAAAAATGATTGGGAAATGTTGCTGAAAAAAGGCATAAGCGATTTCGTTACTCAAGAAGCCTTATTTATTTTCCAGCAATTCAATTTACCTCATGATTTTTTGAGAGTAAATATTGAATTATGACCGGAAAATGCCACTTATTTGAGTTGCTTAGATTTTTTTTTAATCCAAAAGTCGTTAATACCGTAGCCGAACGTGGTGTCACTTTGATAGAAGCATATAACGGTTCATTAACAAAAAACGAAGAGCAGCTACAATATTTATTGGGCGTAGTGCAAAATCATCGACAGAAATACCCTGATTGCAACAAACAGACTTTTCAAAAAAGGAACGATGATTATCAAGCATTATAATGAAAAACAAATTATTTTATCTTATTAAACCAAATTCATTGAATGAAACTTTTCGAAACACGATCAATGATGGACGTCGTTTCTTTTATATTTCTTGTTGTACTTGATTCTTTTTTGTATCAGAGAAATATTTTGAGAACGATTCCATACAAATTGTATGTTAGAGCAGAACCTTCTCTACAAAAAAAACCCCAAAAAGTTTTTTCGTAAAGGAAAAATTCGATTTTTACAGCCTTTTGAATTATTTTTTTTCTATCAATTCAATTTCAGATAGCGATTCCACTTGAACGGTTGTTCTGAGCTAATTTTTCGTAAAAACTTTTTTGTTGGAAATTCGATTCTCCATGAGAATATGTTAATGACATCTTTGTGTGATTTTTTTCTGACGAGTTGCACTACCACATTCAGGAATCCCAATATTTTCCTGGGTTATTCTAATGGAAAATATTCAAGTGCAATGCGCCATTCGAAATAATTTTTTTTTAAGCTCTCCTTCGAGGATTCTCCATTTTTTACCTTAATTCGTACTTGTCAGGTTGATTCCATGTGCGATCATGTATTTACACATTTGTGTATGTTCGTTCATATATCCGTGCATATTCGGATACATGCGTGCATATTTGTGTATCTACATGTACATTCGTATATATTCGTCTACATTCGTGCGCTTCCAGGTACATTTCTGCATAATCGTGCAAATATTTGTCAATATTCGGGTTTATGCATATACATTCGTGCATATTCGTGTATATTCGAGATATCAGTTCGTAAATAAGTATATTCGTGCATATTCGTATACATTCTTTCATATTCGTGCAGATTCGTACGTATTCGCCTACATTCGTGCATATTCGTGTATATTCGCCTACATTCGTGCAGATTCGTACGTATTCGCCTACATTCGTGCACATTCGTGTATATTCACCTACATTCGTTCATATTCGTGTATATTCGCCTACATTCGTGAATTTTCGTGTATATTCGTAGACATTCGTGTATATTCGTACATTTACGTATACAATCGTGCTCGTAATGTTATATTCCACGTACAATCACGTCTCCACCCATTCGTGCATATTCGTCCGTATATCTGTGCATGTTCGCGTGCATTCGCGCATTATTCGTACATATTCGTGGATGCTCGTGCACGTAAGCCCGCATTCCGCTACACCGACGTATCGTTGTGTCCACACGGGGTTATTTCGATACGAGTTTTTCTTTTTTCAGTTCTATTAAAACGTTTCAACACTGCGCTCAAGCTATTTTCCATGCACACGCGTCGGAACAAATTGTTCCGAGCGCTTTTTGCACGTTAACCTCGCCAGCCCTTTGCGGCCCCGCGCACCCCGTTATCACCTATCGCCCCAGCGACCACCTCATCGCGTTTCACGCACGCGTTAATTCTCAATCTCATTATCCTTCGTTACAACAATTATTATACCGGATACGCGAGTGGCGCAGATGGCGGCGGGTGGGCGGATCCGGTAGCGCGTGGTGCTAAAACTCATTATTGTATCGCGAGCTCGAGCTGCTCGATTCTATCTGGTCCACGATTCTCTAACGATTATAGGCGTTTTCGAAGCGCGAAATTGATTATATGCTATCGGTATTTTCGTTATGGACGAGCCATTCGTGCCACGAGCCCAGATGGGCTTCCAGGAGAGAGAGAGAGAGAGAGAGAGAGAGAGAGAGAGAGAGAGAGAGAGAGAGAGAGAGAGAGAGAGAGAGAGAGAATGTTATTTACTACGCACTCTGTAGCTGGTGCTACCTAAGCGTATCGTGCAGTTTTGTACAAAAGTATGCAATTCAAATTGAAAGCTTTCAAGTATTTTCATAGATTCTAGCCGTAAAAACAATGACTAGAGTTATCCTATAATTAAGTAAAACTAATATTTATAATAGAAGAAAGGAAAGTAATTTGGAATACCATTTTGTTTTAGGCCGGCGACTTTTTTTCTGTAAGGTGTACACAAACAAAATCTTCATGAAATTGAAGCAATATTCATATACTATAAATCTACAAGCTATCGAAAATCACTAAACATCGCTACCGGGTACAATTTTAGTTTGAACACAAAATTGCACAATTCCAATTTCGAGAAGGGGTGCAGGTATTTGTGAATAGGAGTATTCTAATATATATTCACTGTGCTTAACTTAGTTATGTGGACTATTATTATTAGGCCATTGATTCAGAAGCAAATGTAAGACATGATTATTTCTATAATTAGCTATGATCAGGCTTCAATCACTTTTAACAAATAAATAAATGGGTTATTTGCAAAAATCCCAAACATAGGATCCACCTTCATAGCCGGCACATTCACCGTGCATCCAAATCCCACACATAAAACACTGCACCCATTCTTTCCCCCTGCTGTCTTCACTATACTTCTCTTTACAGAAAATACCCTTTGCATCAGCTGCAGGGGGACGTCCACCGAATGAAGTTTCTAGTTCTCCTGACGTATTTGACTTACGACTTTTATAAGAGTTGGAAGATTCCAAACTTTCAGTGTCATCATCATTGCTTTAAATAAGTCTTCGTTTCTTGGTCATTTTATCGCTTGTTTTCCTATCTTGTCATATTGCGCCTTAGTCTCCTACATTTCTTTTGTCATTTTTGTCTGTTTGCCTTTTCCTTTATTTTCAGTGTTTCGTCACAAGTCACAAGACTTTCCCTTTTATACATTAGTGAGATGGATCTACATCTAGTTACAAAACCGATGGTGACTTGGAATATTCCAAATTATCATCAGATCGGGTATCCCAAATTAGCAACAAGACTCAGGTCAGGCATAACCTCTATTTTTTTGTTCATAAACATACAAATCTTTGAAATCAAAGCAAGATACAAGGTGTATGGTCTATTTTACAGTACACATAAAGCTCAGCAACATATTCATATGGAAATTTAGCGATTTGAACTCATTGAACTCGTACTTCGAAAGTTTTTAAAAACAGTCCTTCGCAATTCGAGCTCCGGTCGCCATCTTAGAAAAACCACGGACGAACCGTGTGAACATATCGACAAGTGACGCCTTCCTTTGATATTTCACGGCCATAGAACCGAGAGGGCGCTACTAGTTTCCGGGAAAACCTGCTATTGAAAATTACCAGCAGTATTCCAAATATCCTTCTACCAATATTTATCATAAGTATAATGATAGTAACAGTAAAGTGATAATAATAGTAATAGCAATGTAATAATACCCGAGTAGAAATAGTTCTAGCCTGTCTGAGTTACGACCTAGTAACTGGCTCGCCCAATTGAGCTCATACGAACTGACCAATGGTTGGCTCGCTATGAGCTAGTAATATTGTGAATATTTTGTTATCCAGCCCTCGTCTAGTCACTGCCCATCTGATCTTGGTCACAAATGACAAAGTGAGGTTATGTGACTACGCGTAGTTCCATCGAGCGAATGACTTATGGCTGGCTAGCTAACTTGAGTTTTAGATAGTTTTGCAAAAGAAAAAAAATCTCAAGTGGGCATGACGCCATGACCTAGCCAACACTAGCTAACTGCGGCTATGAGCCCCTTGGCTACTGCCCAGCCGATCTTGGTCACAAATTACAAAGTGTGGTTATGTGACTACGTGTAGTTCCATCGAGCGATTGGCTCATGGCTGGCTAAGCAACTTGAGTTACAGATGGCGTTGCGAATGCAAGTATTCTCAAGTAGGTATCTCGCCATGACCTAGCCAGCTATGCGGCTGTGCACCCCTGTGCCATGGAGACTAGAGTAAAGGAGCCCGAACGCGATGCTGGTTGTGAGAGTGATGAACGATCCGCGGATTATATCCGCCTGACGGCGCTACCACTGCGGGCTCCGTACGCGCGGTGATTTTGAATCGTCGATCCGCAATTGGTCGTATATTTGTTTCTTATAAGCGCAGCTTGTAATACTAAAGAGTAAGATTGATATACTTTTGTTTAAATTATGAAATGATAATATTTCAGTAATTTTTTTACTTGGAGGTAAATGTAATGTAAACCAAGCACTGCCCAGCCGATCTTGGTCACAAATTACAAAGTGTGGTTATGTGACTACGTGTAGTTCCATCGAGCGACTGGCTCGTGGTTGGCTAAGCAACTTGAGTTACAGATGGCGTTGCGAATGCAAAAAGTCTCAAGTAGGTATCTCGCCATGACCTAGCCAGCTATGCGGCTGTGCACCCCTTGGCTAGTCACTGCCCAGCCGATCTTGGTCACAAATGACAAAGTGTGGTTATGTGACTACGTGTAGTTCCATCGAGCGACTGGCTCGTGGTTGGTTAAGCAACTTGAGTTACCGATGGCGTTGCGAATGAATAAAATCCTCAAGTCAGCATCGCGCGATGACCTAGCCAAGACTTCTGCGACCGCACTCGCCGGAATAAATGATCGGACAAATACAATTTAAGGTTATGTAATTCTATGCGATTATCGCTCTCAATGCGAACGCAATTGAGTCATTGATCCGATAATGTTATTTACATTTGTTAATCCACCCATTTTTCAATAATCTGACATGCTGTAGTGTAACATATGTAGACGATAAGAAAATTCAAAAATTAAACACGTAGAACTGGCTTTGTGAACAACGTCACAACGTCACCTCATCACTCAGAGGTCCCGGGATCGAAACCACGTTACGATATCATACCCCCCCACGCAAATATCATAACCCTAATTAATGAACAACGAAGAATATCGTAAAAGGGTCCAATGATGTAAATAATCTGCGAAATAAATCACGAAAATAGAAATATATAGCCGCAATTTTTCTCTATCTAGTCACCACCTAATTTTTTGTTCCCAGTCGCTAGCTGAAAAAAACTAGGTCATGGCTAGGTCAGAAATTTAATACAGCCGTGAGATATTTCTTTCTATCTAGTCACCATCTAATTTTTTGTATTCAGTCACTAGAGGACGAAAGCGTTACAAGGCTGGGTAATCAATCGCTAAGACGGCTAGCCAATGGCGATTCGAAACAGCACTTTACTAGCTTGTGGCTAGGCGGTGATGAGTACGTTTTCCACTTGGGTACTAATAGTCATAGTAAAGAGAGAAAGAGAGAAGAGAGAGAGAGAGAGAGAGAGAGAGAGAGAGAGAGAAACTCGTTCATTGCGGCCTACAGCCACTATCTATCCCAAAACGAGAACGCTGCACCGA
Organism: Ophion ellenae; assembly: GCA_963210295.1. Classification (NCBI taxonomy): domain Eukaryota; kingdom Metazoa; phylum Arthropoda; class Insecta; order Hymenoptera; family Ichneumonidae; genus Ophion; species Ophion ellenae. Next base: position 29,750,412 of record OY723396.1, on the reverse strand, counting down.
AAAGCCAGCCGAGTACGCGAAACCGCACACGATCGAAATCACTCGCGAGTCTCGATGGTGCGCAATGCGAACCCGCGCGCGGAACGCAGCCAGGGGCTTCTGCTCTGAACGCCTCGAGCAGTAACGCGATAAACCAAAGTCTACCGATGTGCCACAGCGAAACGACGAGAAACGTTGAGGTACAAACATTCACCTGCACACGCACGCGTCATTCCCTCCCCGGAACGACCTTCTAACGCTCCCAACGTAAATTCCACAAGGGCAACGTCTGTATGCATATATGTATGGATGGGGAAAACGGATTTTGAAGACATTCGACGTCCTCGAACAACAGGATGCGCTGGTAGCCAACATTTCACGTGTACGACGGGTTCGAAATATTATTTCTCTGTATAGAAATACACACGTGTGATACAGAGTGATTCACAACTATAGAGTTCCTTTTGTGAGCATGTAGAGTGTGTCATTGCGAGCAAGATACTTTTTTTAATGGTATGTGACGAGAATTGGCGGAGAGTTTCGCTTTCGAAGCCCAAGTAGCAAATAATGGCACTATGGTACCCGTGCAGAAATTGTCATAGGGATCCAATTGGATTTCCACACTTGTCGCTGGATCCCTATACTAAAACGTCACACTGAATCTGAAGTATGCTAAATCGTACATTAGATTCTCATAGGGATTCCCCATTAGAATGTACGAATTCAATTTAATTCCTGAAGGATTCCCAACATTATCGAACAGAATGTGGTGCGATTCCTAATGGATCCCATCACTCATTTTGTGCGTTGAATTTTTTTAACAAAATATATAGATGGACAAAATGAATCGATCGTAAAAAAGTATAAATCTCATATCAAAAAAGTATATACCGCTGAAAAACGTATATCTGAAAAATCGATTCGAATCACATCACTGGAAATTCACATTAATTATCTTTTGTTATTTATTTTCGTTCACTTTGACATATCACCTCACACGTTCAGGCTCATGAAGCGTGCAAGTTATTTTTTCAACACGCCGAGTTTTTTCTCGTGATTTTTTACGTATTTTCCATTCGAATCTGGTAAGAATTTTCAAGCGGCGTTCATCGGGCAACAGTGCAAACCCAATTGGACCCAATGAAGACTCCCTATGTGCGGTGTTCCTAACAAATACTTATAGGGATGTGGGTGCATCGTGAGACTTCCCTACAAATTTGTCCACGGGAACACGAAAGGATATTTTTTTTGTAGAAATCCAACAAAATCGGATCGAGAATTCCTAGTGAAAAATAGGGAAATAGCAGAATCCACTTGGATTCCAATGTCGACACCCTACGTGCCCTAGTCTATCAAATACCTATAGGGATGTGGTAGAATCTGGGGACTCCCCACCTAACTTCTGCACGGATGGTTGCTAAGCGTGCATGCCGGATCGAGCGCGAATTCGAATCCAGACAAGTGAATTTTGTTTTCTTACGCTGTTTTAGGTAAAAATAATAGACTTTTTTAGGTAAAACACAATAGATTTTTTAGGGAAAAAATAATAGACTTTTTTCGATCCAAGAAAATACTTTTTGTAGGTAAAAAATAATGGACTTTTTCTAGGTAAAAAGTAATAGACGTTTTAGGTAAAAATAATAGACTTTTTAAGTAAAAATAGACTTTTTAGACAAAAAATAGACTTTCACGTAAAAAATAGACTTTTTAGATTTAAAAAATGGACTTTTTTGTGGAAAAATGGACTTTTTGGTTAAAAAAATAATAGACTTTTTAAGTAAAAATAGACTTTTTAGACAAAAAAAGACTCACGTAAAAAAATAGACTTTTTAGATTAAAAAATAGACTTTATCGGTAAAAAAATAGACTTTTTTGGTAAAAAAAAATAGACTTTTTGGGGTTAAAAAAATAGACTTTATTAGGTACAAATAATAGACTTTCGGGTAAAAAACTTGCATTGCAATTTGTTAATATAATTCAATAATTTTCGTTTATTATCTAATACTAGAGCAAAAAATCGCACTTGAGCAGCTATTGTGCCTCACCGTCGGACTTAGGACGCGAAAATCTCAGCCAATTTTACTCGCACGACATTTTAAAAAGAAAGCGTGTTGCTTGCAATGACACACTCCACATGTTCACGAATATAACCGTGACAGTTTTGAATTACCCTCTATATGTAGTGCTTATATATAGGTATGAAGTCTCTACATGCATATGTAAACAATTTTACATGCATATATATGTCTATTGTATCTGGATGTATATATCCCCATATATTCGTATATACTCGCGACTACATATATATATATAGGTAGTCGCCACACATCCCCCTTTGGCCTCCTCCGCTTAGGGAGCGATTCCCTCGTCGGCATTTGCTTCACTTGTATGAGCTATTCCTGTTCGGTTTCTGGGACGCATCGGCGAACGCCTACATGGAATTCCGCAATGCTATAAAGCATATATATTTGCGGTAGTGTGGAACGAATCTCGCTCTGTACCAATCTTAGACATTTGTAGCATTTCGTCGCCGCCATGTCGACGTTTCCGGAACGAACTCAAACAAATTTTTCTAATTTTACAGCTTCCTGACACGGCGAACCTTTCGTTCTATATTTTTCATTTTCTTCTTAAGGGAGGCAAGCAGTCTTGCTCGGACGATGAAAAAAAAAGCGCAAAGTGGGAATGAGAATGGCCGAAGCCGATATTGATGACGTTCAAATGTGCATCGTTGGAATGCAACGAAATATTTTTTTGTCAAAATTTCTCTGGAAGCTACGAAACATGATATTTGATGATAATAAAAATAGAGAAATGAAAAGAATTTCCGTTGTGTACGAACGATGCTGACCTCGATCCCATCGAATTTATCGGTTGGCATTTGTGGAACGCTATGATCGATTTTATTTCTAGGCAAATTTATTTGTTGGAATTTATAGCATGATGTGGTCGAAGCGAATGCCCAGCGAAATATTGAGATGAAGCACTGTGATGTTCGTTTTTTCCTTGATATTCCAGATTTTCAATAAATAACTCGTTGGCAAATGCCAATGACGGATTTGGCCTTGTGTCATTTTTTGTCAGTGTGAATGTACAGAGGGGGGGGGGGGCATTGGAAATAAATGAGTCAATTGGTTCGAGTGATTCGGCATTGCCGATTGTACGTGTAATTACCTGAGTATTCCGCGTGTACCCGTAGCCCATGAATCTTTCATCGTGGGCGGGCGCCACGTCCTTGGCGATGTAGAAGGGCTCGTAAAAAAGCTCGAAATTCGTAACGTTGTGGCTGACGTAGATCTTGCCGGATCGCACGTTCTCGTAACCCTTCGCGTCCGAATTCACGTCCGACAACCATCTACGGGAAGACCAAACGAAATGACAAACTCGAGCCGGGCCTTCGCGGTACAACGATTTGCGATATCGGGGGAAAATTGTAACATAAATTGTCAAAAAAAATGGTAACATAAATTGTCAAAAAATTGTAAAAAAAATTGTCAACAAAATTGTAAAAAAATTGTAAAAACAATTTTTTTAAACGGGGGAAAAAAGGGAAAAAGTTGTAACACAAATTGTCAAAAAATGGACATATAAATTGTAAAAAAAATTGTCACATAAATTGTCAAAAAATTGTACAAAAAATTGTACAAAAAATTGTCAAAAAATTGTCAACAAAATTGTTATTTATTATTTGGAAAGGGCGTTTCAACGGACCGAAGTTTAATTCGAAAGAGCTCGGGTTCGGTTCTTTTCAACGGACGAGCCCGGGAGCATGCATTATTTATGATGATAGTGGTTGAAAAAAATTTGCAAGTACTCGTACGTTATCGAACATTGAGTTTGCAAATATATGCAGGGGGATGAATGCACGAACATTGGAATAATCGCGAAGTTCTTTTCTTTTTGGTTTTATTTCATTGGCTTCTTTTTTTTCTTACACTAATCTTTCTTTGAATTGACAAACTATGGACACATTTAGGCTGGGAAGTTCGCTAGTCTGGGCAATAATTGATCGATTGATTTTTCAATTGAGAAAAATGTTAAATCGGTCTTTATTTTATAAATATTTAAGCATTTATTTCAATCAATTGATCGCCACAGGTGAGGTAAATTTAATCATTGGTCGATGAATTTATCGATCGGTTTTTTTAATCGATCGAAATATTCAATGATTTACTCAAATCTATGAATTACCAAATAGTCTAAAATTGATCATTTGTCGATAAACTTATTGACCGATTTTTTAAATATATCGAAGTATTCAATCATTTATTCAAACCGATTGAGGCGGTCATCCCATGTGAGAGGACAAAAAAAAAATTTCCACAAATAGCAAAAAAATGTATGCGTGTTATATGGGCCTAGCGTAGCAGACTAATGCCATTTTTTTATTTTTAGATAAAACTTTATATCCAAGGGTCATTTTGTAGCTGGTGTCATACTGAATCTAATGGACTTTGATTTTTTTGTTTCAGACAAGCCGTTGCCGCGTCGCGTTAAACTATAGTTTTTGTACTTAAAAATGAATAAAAATGAATAAAAATATTTTTTCAAATGTATTTCAAGACTTTATTTATCAAGCCCAACAACTTTTATATTCATATCTTTTATAAAATCCTCAAAAAAAAATTGCGAAAATAGCCTTTTTCGTGGCTCCAAAGTGGACTGGCCCCATAAACGCGTTTTTTTCGAAACAGCTTTTTTCCAATCGGCGTGACAAATAACTTCAACAATTTTCACTCTATTTACTTCAAATTCAAAACTTATGTTCCTAATTACATTTCGCAGAGAAGTGCGTACGGAATTTCTGATTAATCGAAAACTTTTCATTTTATGAGCAGTTTCATACGAAATTTTTCACTGAAAATTCATTCAAATATCTACAACCTTTGAATAAAAAACAATATTTATCAAATTCCGTACGTACTTCTCTAGGTATTCTAATGTAGATTGACGAGAATTTTCGTTTTTCGTTCGAGTCCAAAAATCGTGGATGCTAAATGTCACGCCGCGGAGCGCCTAAAAAAAAAGAAAATATCAGTAGTCGGCCATTTCGTACATCGTAAAAAAAAACATATATATTCTCCAACAGCTTGATATTCGCACTAAATTCACGTGTAATCAATTTTACGAGCGAATCACTTTTTCACACGAAAAAAAAAAATGCTTAAATTCGCACACGATTTAATACCCGTTACTGTGGCCTAACCCCTAGAAAAAAAAAAAAGAAAGAAGGAAGACAAAAGGCTCACTTGGTGAAGTTGGTGGCGAACTGATTGTGCATGAAGACCTTCTGATGAAAGGGCCTGGCGAGGCCCTTCCTCGCGAGCCTAACGAGCTCGGTTTTGTTCGGTGGAAATTTGACGCGTGCATCGAGCTCGTAAGTGGGCACAACGTAGGCGCACTTGTCGCAATCGTTGCTCGCACGTCCGAGAAATTCCTCGAGTCTCGTCGTCATATTGTTGCACGGCACGATATCGACGTCGGTGAGGAAGACCCACTCGTTTTGGCAGTTCTTTCGTGCCAAGTTGCGCAAATGATTTTGCGGATAAACGTTGCGGGCTCGCCAGCTCGTTTGCTCGGCTGGGAGACGTGCGACGAGTGCAGCGAGGGTGGCTTCCGGTTTGGCGCAATCGGCGCGATCCTTGGACTCGGTGACTACCGTTGATCGTTTGACGGGACGATTTTTCGGTATGGCCATGGAAAAAATGACTCTTTCGCGTATGGGCGAGTAGCAGCGTCGGAGATAGGCGAGATAGCGTTGAAGGGCACCGAATTCCTCGTCGCCGGCGGCGTAGAGGGCGATGGAAATCGGGCCCGTCCATTGATGGGCGACTTGAACGAGCGAGTGAAGTTTCTCCAGGGACGATTGGGTAGCCAGGCAAGTTTTGCTCGTCCGGGAGACCTCGGCGAAATTGTCACCGACGACGATCGCGTCGAAGGTGCGGTAGAGCCTTCGCGCGTCCCATCTGCCCAACCTTACGTCCAACCTCATCGTGTTGTCCTCCGAGATGGGCGCGCTCGAGTCACTCGTTGGACACGCGTTGGGCGATTCTTGTTCCCGTTGCTGCTGAAGGTCACTCCGGACACGAAGATTACTCGCGGATTCCGGAACGTCCGCGCTCACTTCCGGTCGCGCACCCTCGACCTTCGTCAGTCGCGTCGATCTCGCCGGTGGACAGTTCTCCGACTGCAGGAGGAAGAATATCAGGAGCATGTTCGAGATCGCCAGGAATATGAGGCTTATCAAACTTAGACTTCGCCGCCGACATCCCAACTGCAACATTCGGGGACAATTTTTTTTTCGTCAACGGGCTATACCATTGTGAACGCTGAACATTTTGGTGATTTTTGAGATTTTTTTGGAAGACAAGTACTCAATTGAATGTTTCGGAAAATTAAGAATATATTTGATCTATATTACATAATTTTTTCATAGAACAATATTGAGATCCAAGCGACTTTAGCGCTGCCTTCGGAGGCGCCAAAAAAAAGCTCATTCGGAGGCGCTAGAGGAAAGACATTATCTGAATGTATTTCGCCAACAATCCGCCAGGTGGCTACAAGCGAAGCGCTTCGCGTAAGCAAGATACCATCGTACGAGGATGAAAGTTCGTCCTGTGAGTTGTACCGCGTACAGCTTGCAGCGTTCTACTTACCCTTATGATTTTGCGATACATTTTCATCGTATAAAATAAATCATAATTTATTCAGGGTTCATTCAGCGTAATAATATATTCGGAATAATTTATAAAATAAATCGTAATTTGTGTGGGTAAACAATTTTTTTCGACACTTTTGCTATATGTGAGAGGGATAAGAATTTTTTTCTCTCACCTCATCGAGTCGGGGGGCATTGGACTGTTCTTGCAAAATGAAATTGAGGTTCCGTTCGCCATTCTTCATTTTTATGTCCCTATAGAGAAGCATCAAGCTTTAAGTGATCCGCTCAAGCTTAAAATTTAAAAAAAAAAACGATTTTTTATTGTATATTATTATGGGTCACCATTTTAATTCGGAACAAGAGTTGCGTAAAAATACCAAGAATTGAATGAAATTATATAAAGTACAAGATACTACAAAAAGGGATAGAGAAAGAGAAAGAGATTTTGGCGAAATTTCGATAAACTCGCTTTACCACTTCCGATCCTGTACGATGAAAAAGACTGAGAAGTAAAAAAAAGAAGTGCATAAAAATAGCAGATAAATTATACTCATCGTCACGTGGCTATGACTTTCGTTCCACGAGTCGTGTCTCCAATAACACACACACATACACACATACACACACACACACACACACACACACACACACACACACACACACACACACTATATATATATATATATAAAGGGTGTCTCAAAATGACCCGACATTTTCATTTATTAATAAAAAGTATAATTTATTTTTAAAGTACTCCATGTTTGTATCTTATTATCAAATAAAAATATTCATACTTTTCAAATCAATAATTCGTTTTATTAATTAATAAAAATGTCAGGTCATTTTGAGGCACCCTTTATATACAGGGTGTCCCAGAACTGAATGAGTTCCCTGAAATGGAAGGCTGGGGGTGAAATTCTGAGTCGATTGATATAAGCATGTATGGGTCTCAGATCAACCCCGGAATTATTATTAATTTTTAAAGTCGGGCGCATCTGATTGGCTCGCCTTTAAAAATGAATAATAATTCCGGGGTTGATCTGAGACCCACACATGCTTATATCAATCGACTCAGAATTTCACCCCCAACCTCCCATTTCAGGAAACGCATTCAGTTCTGGGTCACCCTGTATATATATATATGTTTATAAATATATATTCATACGTGAGTATGGACGGATTGCTCGCAAGCGAATCCCTGAAAAAGCCCGCCGGCATGTACTCTTTGTACGACGCTTATTTTCTTTATTCAGTGATCCACAAACGTTGAATATTAAATTCCAGCCACGTACGTGGGAGGAAGCGAGGGCATAGCATGAGAGCGAGGGAGAAAAGAGTGAAGAGGGGCGTAGTGTGAGAGGAAAAGTGCAGGAGAGAAAATTGTTGGCGGGCAGACGTAAGCGGGGCATACCTTACCGCGGAAATCTCTGGGATACCGAGGTCTTGCTAGTGGGTCTTTCCAACTGTGGAAAAACATCCCTCTCCCTCAGCTTCTCCTTCTCTCTCCTTCTCTCTCCCTCTCTCCCTCTCTCTCTCTCTCTCTCTCTCTCTCTCTCTCTCTCCCTCTCTCTCTCCCTCCAAGCTCGAAGAGCGAGACAAAAACAGCGATGTGCTTCCATGGAGAACGGTTTCAAATCCTTAAAACGTGAATTCCGGTATTGCCAAGCAGCAGCGTATACAAAAGAGACGCTTTTTGGCTGCATCGTTGAACTCATTCAAAGCCAAAACTTCCACGCGCGCGTGTACTCGCACGGCAAGGCAGAAAAAATCACAAACTCGGATCTTCAACATAAAATTCCGGATATCTTGGTCGCGGAGTATAATTTTATGAAAATTAAACTCTCTTCCTCTCTGAGTCTCGAAGAGCGAGAGAAAATGTTTATTTTGAAAATTAGTAAATATTATTGTATTATTAAACCATTGTATTTTTTATGAAACGTTACGTTATTTTTAATAATAACAATAATTATTATTATTATTGGACAGTACTGATTACATAATAATTATTGTTAAAAATACCACTATAAATGTGATAATGTTAGAGGAAACCATCATCATCATTGTTGACGTTCAAATGATGAAATATTATTTCTAAATTATTTGATTATTTATTTAACATTGAACAATTTTAAATATTAGGAGTATGAGTAAGTTTCAACGGATTTACAAGAGAGGGCGTTGCTAGTATTAAATCGCATGGGGGTATAACCTAACCACCTTCATGTTGAAGCGTCATCATTAGGCTTTAGTTTTGAGTGCGTCGTATTTTGTCGAAGTGAAAACAACATACTTTCTTTAAACTCCAAATTTGTCGACTTTTGTGCCACCGAAACGTAATTTGCGGGAAGCTTTAGGAAGCTTCACTTTTCTACTTCCATTTGAAGAAAAAAGCAGCTGGAGGTAATCGATTGCTGTGTGAGACTTATGGGGATCATGCACCAGCAATCTCAACTTATAGGTACTGGTTAAGACGATTAAAAATTGGTGATTTTGACACGGAGGATAAGGAACGCGAAGGAAGGCCACGAACGTTTGAAAATGCAGAATTGGAGGCCTTATTGAATACGGGTTAAGGCGTTACCCCCACTTGTAGCGCAAAAAAAGGCCTTTTTCATGATTTTTTTTAACGAAAACTACAAAACTTTTTTAATCGATCAATATACCATCTCAAAGAACACATCTTGAAGAACTTTCAGTAATTTTTTTATTGAAAAATATTGCATTGTTTAGTGGCAAATGGCCGTCAATGAAATAATGTTTTTATATACACGGTTTGCGGTGACCAACATTGCGGCGAAGTGGATCATGTAAAAAAAAATGCGGATGGATTTAGTCAAATATAAGTATAAACTAGTCTTTAATCGAAGGATTTTAAAAAATATTCATTTTTCACAAAATGGCGGACAGTCAAAGTTAATGGTTCGATTTTAACGAAAAAAACGGCCGTTTTTTGGCTACAAAACGGCCATTTTTTTCGAAAAAAAAAATCGAACGATTAAAGACTACATTTTTATGTATTAAATAAGCCTGCAAAATTTCAAGAAGATCGGTTCATTAGTGTTCGAGCAATCTTGGTCACCGACTTCAGAAATGCCATTTTGAGAAAAACGCGTTTAAAGTTTCTCTTTCAACGCTCTTTCAACGCGGATTCTTCTCTTTCAACGCTCATATCTCAGTCAATTTTGTGGGGATCGACTTGAAATTTTCAGGACATATTCTCAGATACTTATACTTCAAAAAAATGGAATAAAAAAAAATCGATTTTTTCAAAATCGCAAGTGGGGGTAACCCCTTAAACGCAAGAAGAACTTGCAGAATTGTTGGGAGCAACTTTTACCATTCGTACACAATAAAGAAAAAAATGTTGCACAATAATAGTAATTATTATTAATAGTATATAATTATGCAATATAATATCATATAATACTATACAATATTCATAATATAATTATGTACCACAATATAATGTATTATTATTATCGCGTAATACCGATTACATTATAATTATTGTTAAAAAATAATTACAAATACCATAATGTCATAAGATACAATTATTATAATCGTTATTATAAAACAATTATAGTAATGTTATCTTCTCACATTACGATACAGACAATGCTACATGCGATCTAATAATGGATATTTATAATGTAATGATATTCATTATCTCGACTCGATAATAACGGATATTGAAATAACGTTCGGGATTGTGTAGCGCTCATCTTTATGTGAAACATCTGACCGGGCGGAGGCACGATACGCGTGTAATTTGTATTGTGATCCTGACCAGGATTATCATTCATAAATATAAATGCGATTGCGTAGAGCTTTATCCCAGTTTACTTATTTTGCAGCAACATTCGACGAAATGAGTCCACATGAATATTATTATATACGTACAACGAACATACATATTAGGGTGATTCGTTTCAGGGTAACGTTTTTTTTACCCATCGTGCCCGAAAACCTTTAGTTGGTACCCAAAAACGAACTTTTGTGAAAAGGGGGTGTTGTCAAAAAATATTTAGAGGTCGCGAATCAAAATTGAAGGTTTCCCATTTGATTAACATTGAAAAAAATGTTTTTCTCATTATTAGTGTTACCATTCCGCGAATTTTGATATTGCGATATTTTCCAAGTGGCTTCTCATAGGAAATATGATACTTTACAATAAAGTTCATTGAGCCATGTCCGTAAATTCAACCGTTTCAGCGGTATCATTATTTCAAGTGAATATCGTATGAAAATATCTAATCAAACGGCTGTAACGCCAAAGCTATTAGATATATCGAAAAAAAATTCAAATGAGAACTATGTAGAGAAAGTAATTTGCTACAAAAAAGTCTTATAAGCCGAGCCCGTAAATTCAACTCTTTCTCAGCTATAGGTGGATGAAGTAAAATAAATAGATTTTTTTTTGTTTAAAAAAAATCTATTTATTTTACTATATTTCTATTATCTATATTTACTACATTTCTATTACTATATTATCTATTTATAAATAGATTTTTTTTAAACAAAAAAAAAATCTATCGAGAATCCCTCGATCCATTATTGAATATATTATATAAAGGGTGTCTTACAATGACCTGACATTTTTATTTATTAATAAAACGTATTATTTATCTGAAAAGTACGAATATTTTTATTTTAAAATAACGTACAAACATGGAGGTTATGTGTGGAACACTATATCCGACTAATGGCATTAACGGCATGGACTTGGAAGACATTCTTTCAACAAGATGGCGCAACCTGCCACACTGCGTGCGTAACAATGCAGTTATTGCAGGCGAAGTTTCATGGTCGTGTTAGTTCGCGCCGCGGCAATATGAATTGGCCACCAAGATCGTGCGATTTGACGCCATTTGGCTTCTTTCATTGGGCTTTTCTGAATGGAAAAGTGTATGCCAATGATCCACAGAAAAATTTCGTCAAAAGAGCGAAAGTTTGCAAACAGGGACGAGGCGGCCATTTATCGGATATTGCGTTCCACGCATAACCTCCTTGTTTGTACCTTATTTTTAAATAAAAATATTCGTACTTTTCAAATAAATAATACGTTTTATTAGTAAATTAAAGTGTCAGGTCATTTTGAGACACCCGATATATACGTGTGTATGGATCAGTTTTTCAGTCGCGTGCCAGAGGTGCAGGAAGAAAAGCGAGTGGGGATCTTAGGGAGAGTTTACTGTTATTGTTACGAGTACCTGTACTGGCACACGTGAGATAAACTACGATGGGAGTTAGTTAAATATGCTATAGATAATGATAGGTGGTGCATCCAGTACAGTTTCGAAACAAGCCCAAGTGTGTCAGGAACTTCGAGAAGCCTACCCTTATCGCTTCCTATATATGTAGAGAGAGAGAGAGAGATATATATATAGGGCGGGAGGGAGAGGGGGAAAAGGAGAGAGTAAGACGTACATAATAATATATACCTATAATATAAGTGTGTGTACACACACACACACACACACACACACACGCATATATATATATATATATATATATATACATACACACACATAATGTTCTCTCTCTCTCTCTTTGTGCCCTCGCGGGAGAGAGCGAGAGAGAGAGAGAGAGAAAATACGAAACTTGCAAGAGCTGCAAAGTTACCAAGACATAATATATTCGCTACTTGTTTGTACAAGAGAAGATAATGCGTTATGGGTACTCGAGGAGCGAGCAAACAATGCGACTTTTAAATCCTTCAAGTCGAAACTCCGTAAATCGATTCACCGAAGCACACTGCACAAGAAGAACGACTTGGACCGACCAAATCCATCGTTACGGGATACCGACGGTTTATTTATTGAAGACGAAAAAGAAACGAAACCTTATTTATTATTGATTAAATATGATTTATTATTGATTAAATATGATTTATTATTTATCGTTCATCATTTATCGCATATTATTTCGTAAACAATTTATGTCATTGAAGTAACGAATATGACGAACAATAATCAAAATTTGCAGTGCTTTCAAAGGATTCTTTCCCCGCGCATCGAACTAACTCGATCAATGGTGCTTTTTACCTTTGCGATTATAAGGACGAAAAAAGCTCATATATATATATATATATATATATATATATATATATATATATATTTGTATTTTCGAGGTAACCTTAAGGCTTTGCATCGATCTTCCTACCACCCTGTACATATATATATATATATATATATATATATATATATATACTAGGGTGGTTAAAAAAAATTAAATTGTTTGTTCGCGGTACTCAAAGGAAAATGTTACTGCGTTGTGAAAAAGTAATTCATACAAAATTTGAGAGGTCTAAACATTTTTGTAGGTAGTGCTCAAACGACTGTTAATTATTTTTTTTCCATTTTTCGTCAATTCTTTTTCCCCGCCAATAGACATCATAATAAAATAATTCAAATAATGCATCCAACTTATGTTGAAAGAGATTTTCGTTGAACGATTGAGTTTGATTTTTCCGTAAATCATTTTCTTTCAATGCTGCCCACTCCAATCGTAATTTTTGTAACCTTTTGAAATTGATGCAAGGTTGAGAAATTCTTATTCCGGTTTCGCTCCAAATATTGGTTATTTTGTCGATAACGTTTTGTGTACTCTCTCGAACAGAAAATTTAACAGTATTATGATGGTGAAAGAATAGACTTAATGCTTCTCTATTCGCGGGTAATATTCGCTCCACAAATTCTTCGATTCCCGACCCAATCGGATAAATTTCGGCATTTTCACTATCGACCAAACCCGCCATTATTTCTTACATTTTTTATTTTTACGTGTACTGTGACGTACCTCAATACAGCAACTACTGGAAACAGTCAAATGAATCGCGAAAAGAACTCACGGACAGTCAGAGAAACAAAGGTGCAGTAGCGTCAACAGCGCCGCGATTTGTAACTCTCGAATCCGTATGATTTTTTTTTTACTCCGAAACAACATATTACTACCTAAAAAACACGCATACTTGTTAGACGTTCAGTGATGTAATCACCGTGTTCTTGTTCATCAAGTGGTTGATATAGTTTTCACAACCGAATTACGTGTATTGATTCTTAATCTGCAAATACAAATTCTTTATGGTAAAAACGAATATTTAAATAGAAATTGTGTATTGTTAAAGAAAAAATTAAATCAAGACTTACATTGGATCACGCACTAACATTTTCTGCGTCGAGATAAAAAAAATTAATACTCCGATAATCATGAGAAAAAAAAAACATGAAAAATGCGTTTGAGCACTAACTAAAAAAGTGTTTAGAACCCTCAAAGTTTGCAAAACTTTCTTTTTCTTAAGGAGTTGGGCCACTCCAGAGGCCGAAAAAATAGGCTTTTCGGGGATTTTTTTTTTTCAGAAAAACTACAAAATAAATCGAGATTATGAAAAAGGGTGTTTATCATACATATCAGTGACTGTATACAATAATTTTTTTGTCGCGATTAATTTCAAAATGTCGGCTGTGCAGCGTTTATCTGAAAACTGCATTTTTTAAGTTGGCCGGAAACATAACTCACAAGGAACATCCCTCAGGTGAAATTTGGATATGTTATGAAGCACCGAAAAGTAAACGATACGTATTTTTTTTTTATTCGCGGAAAAACGGTTTTAAGGGCTGAAACGTACCCTCAAAAATGGGGATGTTTTTCGTTTTTCGTCGATAACGTTTTAACGGTACGAGATATCAAAAAAATTTCAAATTGCAAGAATGTTTATTTTTTTGTGCACTATACATTGGAGATGAGAACGATAACGTTATCGACGAAAAACGAAAAACACCCCTATTTTCGAGGGTTCGTTTCACCCCTTAGAACGGTTTTTTCGCCGACAAAAAAAAAATACGTATCGCTTACTTTTCGGTGCTTTATAACACCAAATCCAAAATTCAACAAATTTCAACAAAATCGAAGGGCGTCACCTGAGGGATGTTCCTTGTCGGACAATTTTCAACCGATTCACTCGAAATATTGAATACATCTTGAAAAATACATTGTCTATGAAAGTACGCAGGATTTCGACAATTATCTGGCGAGTAGTTATTAACAATTATCCGGCGATTTTTAGGCAAATTTTTCACTTTCCAAAAATGTACGATAAACACCCTTTTTTGTAATCTCGATTTATTTGGTAGTTTTTTTCGGCCTCTAGAGTGGCCTAAGGCCTTGACATACTTCAATGTTCCGTTGAGAAAAAAAATCGATTTTTTTTTAACCACCCTAAAATATATATAGGTATGCATGAATGCAATGTGCGCATTGGGAAAAGTGGCCCGAGTCGGAGAGATTCGGCCACGGATGTGCGAATGTCCGCCAGTGGTGATTTTCGCTCGCGAAAATTGCACTGAAAGTACGACGATCGCGAGTAGAGGCGAGCATGCTCGCCGAGCGTGTTTCAGTATGGGTGATCCATGGAATAGATGGTTGTTGCGTATGGTCTGCGGAGTGCGCTCTTGGCGTAGCCATCGGCCATTAGAAAACGAGCGAGACAAGTGTGCGGCTATTAGGAGCCAGAAGTGTTTAGCGCAACGAGGAGGAGGAGGAGGATAAAGAGCGCGTTGCACTCGCGATAATAGCGCCCGATTACGCTAAACTGTGGACGCCCATGTGTGAAAAAAGACCCGCGGGTACGTTTACGTGAATTGTGGGTGTGCGTGTACGTATATGTATACGGGGTGTCAATGGAAATCATCACCCGGAATATCTCTGTACGTATTGATATTTGGGGAAACTCGAATGAGACGAAGTTCTGCGTGTGCTTGAAATTCCGGAGATACGATTTTTTTCATTGAAGGCTTTTAAAGCCGAGGGCTTTTAAAGCTTAACTTTAATTTGCGACGAAGATTTTACCAAAACTCGAAGAATTGGACGTTAAGGGGCTATACGTAGTGTGAACGTTGAAAATTTGGGTGATTTTCGGGAATTTTTTGGAAGAAAAGTACCCAGTTAAATGTTTCGAAAAATTAAGAATATATTTGGCTATATTTGACCTATACTACATAATTTTTTCATAGAAAAATATTGAGATCCAAGCGACTTATGCGCTTGGAGGCGCCAAAAAAAAAGTTTCTCCACCGCTGACATGATTCCGGCCGATTGAGTAGCTGAAACCGAAAAAGGAAAAAATGTCGTTAAACTGAAAGGTATTTCCTGTACAATGACGTAGGATTTTCGAAAAATATCAAAATCTAACAAAATGGCGTAGTTATGAAAAAAAGTCCGTTTTCTTGCCTATAAAATGGTCGTTTTTTTCAATGCCAAGTCGTCAATTTTCATGCAATCAAAAATATCCTACCTCATTGTATAGTAAATGTGTTCAAGAGTACGCAGTTCAAATTTCAAGTCAATCGGATAACTGCTCTTTGAGTTACAATGTCAGCAAATTTGAAAAATCTCATTTCATATTCTTGAAAGTATAAATCTTGAAAGTATAAAACCTCATCTCATACTCTTGAAAGTATAAACTGTCGAAAAGGGCAAAAAAAGGGATTTTTTTAAAGTGTCACACTGGTATAGCTCCTCAAACTCGGACAGAGCATAGTTCAGATAATTTTCTATCGTATGGCCGGATGTTTTTTCATACGTTTATCCATTCGTTGATAAAAATTGGTTCAATTTGATTTCGATCCGGAAAATCAATTTTTTTCTACAGCTTGCGATTGTCTTAATTTTCAACATTTTAGAAAAGTATCCACTCACACGAAAGTTTGATTATTAGACATAAAGTACACTTTTTAAATTTTTCATTTCAGGTGACCTTAGTTGCCAGAACCACCTACAGCGGCACTTTGTTTTTTGATACTAACAACTTCACCGTTTATCAGTATTTTTTATTTAAAAAAAAACTCTATCTTGGCAAGGCTATGCTTTAATTGTGTGTATAATTTCGACTTCGCATCCCCGTAATCTCATTAGAAAAAATATTGAAAACCGAGATGCTATTTCGGCCTCATGGAAGACCCGTTAAAGAATACACGTTTTTATCAATTCTGTTTCATTCACAGGTGGAGATATATTGAGCAGTTTTCAAGCTCAAGTTTTTGTCAAATATCAATCATTGCGGAGATATTTTTGGTGGTAACTTCTAGTGTTTCACCCTGTATGTGCACATATATATATTGTATACAAAGTCCATTGGATGTACTAAAAAGTGAAAAAAGCTAAAAGGTTCACCCTGGAACGTTTCCAGGTCCATGAAACAGCCTGGAATCCAAAAAACAAGCTCCGAATTGGCGAGCTTTCTTTGCCCCTTGTTTTTCCCACCGAATCCGTTGCTCTATATATATATATATATATATATATATATATATATATATATATATATATATATATATATATATATATATATATATATATATATACACACACACGTACGTGTAAGTGTACGTGTTTCGGTGATATATATACCGGGTGTCCCATTTTAATCTTACACCTCATTTATCTCGAAAATACTGCTCCTCTCCAGTATTGAGTATAATAAAAATTTACGGTTCAAAAAGGGACGTTAGAAAAAATCTTTTTTGGTCCAAAATTGAAGATGGCGACGTTAAGATAGCCGCCATGTTTTTCAAAATGGGGTCGTGAATGTTTTCACGGAAACATTTATCAGATTAAAACTCACACCTCCTGTAGCAAAAGTTTTCCCACAACGTTCATAATTTTCAGGTTAGAATACCATGTTTTTACTATTTTAGGGCTATCCAGAATGTACCGCGTGGAGGTAAAGTCTTCAACATCTCTAGTGTAAGTGTGTGTATGTGTGTGGGTGTGAGCTTGTTTGGATTTGTTTTCATTTGTTCGATAACCCAAACAAGGATTAGATCTCTGCGGCTCGTAACTTCGACAAAAAATGGTATTCTAACCTAAAAAATATGAACGTTATCAAAAAACTTTTCGTACAAAAGTTGTTGGTTTTAGCCTGATTAATGTGTTGGTAAAAAAAATTCATGATCTCATTTTTTTTATATGTCAGCCATCCTAACGTCACCATTTTGACTGTTGGACCAAAAAAGATTTTTTTAACGTCCCCCTACGAACCTTAAAAGTTTTATTATACTCAATACTTGATCGGAGCAGTATTTTTCGAAATAAATCAGGTGGAAGATTAAAATGGGACACCCGGTATATATCACCACAACACGTACACCTACATATATAGGTATATATATATATATATATATATATATATATATATATATATATATATATATATATATATATATATAATCAAAGGTCGTACACCTTACAAGAGTGTGAACGCAGCTGAAGCGCATAAAATTTTACGAAGCTCACAAACGCAGATCGGGAGCGCTATGGCAATGCAGTTTCTCAAGCAACGGTGAACCCGAGTCGCGTATCTGCACACCAATGATATCCTACAGCGGATCTCCAAGATCTTTCGACCCTGGAGAGAAGAGAGGAAAAAGAAACAAAAAATCGTCCACAGTGGGCGCCGGGCGGCACGCCGTATTGGAGTACGCGAACAATTGCAACATTTGATCGTATCTTGATTATTTTCCGTCGATAAATTGTTACGTAACGGGGGATATTGATTTTTCAACGGTTGTCGACGATTTTCGCAAACGTAACGCTCACGGTGATTCGATCTGTTGTAGATTTGCCACAGGTAGAGCGTGTGGGTATATAAACTGAGAAAAAAAAACAATCGAATCAGAAAAATGTTGACCCAAATAAAAGTGCCGCTGCGGAGTGCCACCGATATTTAAGATTATTACAAAATTATAAAATATTGGAAAATGTGATTGATTTAAATAACATATTATTTTATTTCAGAAAGCTCATCTGTTCTCTGAATATCTACATTATCCTTCAAATAAAATTATATTCTATTGAAATCATTCTATATACGATCCGTAGATGTATGGATGGAATACTTAAGCGGTTGCTACATTTTTTTATTTCTTACAAAATTATAATCAATAGAATTAAATATTTCTTTACTACATCGAAACGAATATGCCATGGGACGTAAGTTTTTCAATTTGTTTTAAATCTTAAATAAAAAGTGAGCATTAGAATGATCATGCACGATAATAGTGGAGAGAATATCAGATATCCAATGGAATATCCATGGAGAGAATATCAGATGTTCAACTAATACGAACAGATACTACACTTTGATATTAGCCACAGGCCAAGAAGCGATACTCTTCAGAGTTTCTCCGGCGTTTAAGTAGATTTTCGGTTCGCGCTACGCTTACGAGAAACGAGCGCGCGTGCGGCTTCTAGCGGTTACTCCGAGAACTACGGGTTTCCTTACACCTATAATTTCGGTGGCGCTCGGCCATGATTTGCTTGAATTTTTTCAACTAAATGCGCAAGAAACATTTTATTTTCGCACATTTTTTTTAACCAATTCAGACATTTGCTTAATATTTTTCAATCAAAATAAAATATTAATATTTTAACGAATAATGTACTTGGAAGTCAATATCGGATATGGTGAAAAAAATAACATATTTACTCAATAGAAATTTTATCTGAATCAAACGAGCGAAATTCAATTTTTCTTGTGTACTCGAATCAACAATATTCATGTTATGAATTGAAACGCTTTTTTTGTTCGTTGCAGAAAATGCATTCAAAACTATATAATTTGTTCGCGATAATTGTTTAGATAGTTTCAATAATATATTGTTCTCGGCTAACAGTATATCTTTTGAGTGAAAAAAAACTTTTAGTTTTAGCATGTTATTAAAGTCAATAGCGTTTTGTTTGGACTAATAAATCCGATTATTTTCACCAACAATTTTACAATTAAATCAACGAAGTTTCATTCAATGACACCAATGATATTGGATCAATGATTTTTTTCTTAGTGTGTGTGTATATATATATATGTATATTTTATTTATATATTTATTTATTTATATATATATTTGTATGTATATATTTATATACATTCAAATATATATATATATATATATATATATATATATATATATATATATATATATATATATATATATATATACCTTTTTGTAATTGTGTCCGCATCGTCTGGCAATGCAAGGCTCCTGTTGGATGAGCACACGAGAGGAAAGTACGCGAGGCTCGTTTCTTAGCGTGACGTTGCACAAACAGTACCGCGTGACTGCGTGAAATGGAGAAAGACGAAATTACAAGTGGCTCTGGGGACCGCCTGTGTAATGCTCCGTGTACCGAAGGGAGCTCGTAACTCTTCGTGCACCAGAGATTGCTTATCCCCGAGATTATGTCTCGACGTGGAATAAGGGAGAGAGCGAGAGAGAGAGAGAGAGAGAGAACAAGAATGAAATGCGAAAATAATACGTATAGAAACACAATCTACCAATACGTACAATATGCCGTAGGTACCACGAATGGAACAAGGTGTATATTCTTGGTGCAGGTAAATTTACTTTCTCCCCCGGCAGTAGAAGGTTTGCCAGGGGCGGGATGACACGTCGTTGAATTACGAAGTACAGGGTGTAGGGGACCGTTCGCCAGTTTGTGCCGCACGACGTAACGAGAACATCCTCTAGCATGCATCAAGCAGCATGCCTGTGCATACAGCAGTGCATATATGCACAAACTGGTACACGCAAACGTAGATGTACATAGGGAGGGGTGATTCTGAAGACATTGGACTTCAAGTCCCGTCCTACTTCCTTTCGAACTCAAATAGTTATCTGTTGAGAAAGAAATGAATTGCATGCATTAGATAAGCTGATTGGTATTCACTATTTTCTGCGCAATCCGTAAGATGAACGTCATTAGAAAGGATTTTCCATGTACCGAGTGGAGTCATATGTGGAGGCTGTAATTAATGCGAATAGCATATCGGCTCAAGCTGAGAACCGCATGGCTTAAGCTAAGAACCGAATGGCTTAAGCTAAGAACCATTGAGCTCCGCATGGAACCGCCCGTGTAGGGATAATAGAGGGATGCCCGGAGATGAGGAGAATCTCCCAGCTTGATTGATTATGCTAGCGCGACCCGGATGTTATCGAGGTGAAAGCTTGTACGGCACGTATGGATTGGTGAGATTGACCGTTGGCTGACATGCTCCAGCTGCATCTCCACATTTCCTCGAAAACGTCATTGCACGGCGTCCCTTTTGCAATCGCCGCTGCTGACACAATCCCCGTCCTCCCATGCTCATCGCTTTCTCAAACGAACACTGGACGCAGAGCGCTTAACGCATTATCAATTTGCGTACACATAACACGGTGGATCCCAGCCGTACGGTAACCGGAGCATTGATGGTCAACACACTAGCTACAATCTGATCCTCATCGGACTTTGGAAGCCGAGTATGTGCAGGATTAACCAGCTCTGCCTAGGGATGTTTCTGTGAAAGCTTAATGAGGGCTAAGTAGTCATATTGCTATGCAGGCTTGACCAGGCCTAAGTGGCAACCATACCGTGCAGACTTGACCAGGACTAGGTAGCGACATCACCATGCCGCTGTAACCAGATCTAAGTAGTGGTATCGCTCTGCAGGCTTGACTAGGCCTCGGTAGCAGTATGACAATGCAGACTAAACCAGGCCCAAGTAGTGACATCACTATGGAAACTTGACCTAAGAGGTGATATCACTATGCAGACTTGACCAGTCCCGAGTAATGATATCACCATGCAGGCGTGACCGGACCTTAGTAACTATATCACCATGCAGGCTTGGGCAGTCCTAAATGGTGATACCACCATGCAGGCTTGAGCAGTCCTAAATGGTGATATCACCATGCAAGCTTGAACAGTCCTAAATGGTGATACCACCATGCAGGCTTGAGCAGTCCTAAATGGTGATACCACCATGCAGGCTTGAGCAGTCCTAAATGGTGATACCACGATGCAAGCAGTCCTAAATGGTGATACGACCATGCAGACTTGACCGATCCTAATTAGGACTGATAGTGATATTAGTACGTAGGTTTGATCATGCCTTCATATCATCACTTATGTTATAATCATACTATACAACCTTCTCCTTCAACCTAGTGGACTTGTACTTATACCACTATGCAAACTTACAGCAGCTCTGATATGCAGGCTAAGTAGGCTTATCTAACTTCATCCCACTTGTCAAACGACATCAAACTTTTGGACCTTCAAGGCTATCCCATCTAGATAATTTCCAGACCAATCGAATCTCCCACACTCCCCGTTTTTTTAAATCAAACTTCCATTCCTGGTTCACCAGCAATTTCGCATCATCGGTCTGTAGTCTAGCAGCATTCGCGACTGAACGCCTCCTATGTAGCCCCGTAATGGGGAGTATAGAATCGGGGGAATATCCGCAAAAGCATCAAGTTATTCAGGCGAATGGTTCGAATTTCCAAAAGCTTCGAGACCCACGGTGGTTAAACGATGAAAGACCTGAAAAGGGGGAGATACGGTAGGGACGAGAAAGGCGAAGCAGGGGGCGATTTTTTATCAGAGTGGTCCAGAAAAAGAGTAAAATAGAGCGAAAGTATAAGAGGGCGATGTGAGCAGGCATGAGAGAAAAATAGAGACTGGAGTAGAAAGTCTTCCAACTCAAAGAGAAAGCGCATCGTTGATGTATTGGCAAGTGCTATGAATGGAGAACGAAGAAAGCAACTGGAATTCTCCTTTCAATTTACCCTCAATTCTCTTTTCCCCTTTTTGCCATCGCACTATTCACCATATCGCTCTCTCTCTATCTCTCCGATTCGCATCTATCACAACCCCAAACAAACTCAGTCTTTGGGTTGCCAACTGCGGCATTATGGGTCTTCCGGATACGCGCGCATTGCCCACGCGATATCTCGTAGAATCGAAGCCAACAAAAATACCATTATAACGGATATCGAGTTACCAATTTCTTTCAAAAGGCGTCCCATCGATGCTTCAATGTACCGCTACAAACCGGGAGCCCGAGCTTTTCTACGTCGACGTCGTCGTCTACTCGCTTGGTAGCTTCGACGAAATGAAATGAACACTATTCATTACGTTAACCCCGATTCCAAAGTGAAAGACGCGCATTCTACAAAGGTGTGCTAACCCCAAATGTGTGTATTCTTCGATACTCGAAAAGTGCAAGGAACATATAGATGTATGTGTGTGTATATATATATATATATATATATATATATATATATATATATATATATATATATATATAAACACACACATCTATATATATATATTTCCAATAATTCCCCGCCGTCTGTTCGCGCCCTCTCCATTCATCCCCCCTAACCCGTCCCGACGTTTCCTTCATCCCCATCGCGACACGATCTACGGAATCTCTATGGACCAGTCGGAAAAGCGTATTGAATTTTATTGCGCCGCTTCCGTTAGATAATTGTTGCGGATATCAGTGAAACGTGTGGGTTATGGAAATATGCATGAACCATCCAGAAGAAGGTGAATCCCAGTGATCGAGCAGCGAAACAATTTCCAATTTTTTTTCTTTAATTAATATAATGACGAACGAAAACATAATCTCAATATATGCATGCGTGCATTTGTGTGCAATGCAAAAGTATTGAGTTTACCTACTTTAAAAATTAATTTTTTGCCTTCTATATTACACACGTGAACTGCATTTTTTATATATGTACTTGATACCGGCTCACGGACACATGGATATATGTATGTGTATATATATCCATGTGTGCCCCTATATCCATGCCCCCCCCCTACGGAAAAAACTCCAAGAGAACTATCCGAGAAGAAATGCGGTGCGCTTCTGAGCCGGGATTCGAACCCGAGACGTTTCTATTGCCGGTCGACTGCTCTGACCACTGAGCTACGCCAGCCCGTTTACCTCATCTTGATCGGATAGTCTCAATATTCGTAATGCATCGTTATAGAATATATAAAATTTATCATTTTTTTTAAGAATATCTGTAAGTCCATGTATATATGTAAACACGTGTTATATAAATATGCAAAAATCTACTCCGATACAACTATACATGGTGGACGTTTGTGTTCAGTTCTTTTACATGCATGAACTCGGCATTTTTACAGAACTTAACTGGAAGTCAATTTAGTATAATATCTTCATTATTTATATATATATAGATAAACCTCGATTTTTAAATTTGTTAAAAAAGATCTGGACACGTATAATGAGAACAAATATATATGTATATATATATACATATACATGTGTGTGTATACACCATAAGACAAGACTACGAGACAAAGCATCATATAATTCACTTCTACGAGCTGTACCTACTCCGGGTCGTGAGTACCTCACAGAGAAAAAGGAAGAGAGCGAGCACGAAAGGATACGAGAGTTTAATAAGGCGCGTCGAGGAAGAAGGATTTTATGGAGATGACCTAATTATTATTACGAGCTCCTGCGCTCTCACTCCCATTTTCCTCTCACCCACTTTATATCCTCCGATCTCCATTTAGTCCTCGTGTTTTTTGCCCCCCCCCCCCCCCCCCCCACCAGCCCCTTTCCACGCTCCAGCCTTGTCGTATCTTACCTGGCCGGTATCCATTTTTCAAAGCGTCATTCGAAGTTTGCAGGCTCGCGGAGTACTTAATTGGAGAGCTCTTCATCGATTAACACTTTCTATATTGGGCGAAATCGATCGTGGGGACGGAGAGGACTGAAGAATCGAAAAGTATACGAGCGAGAAAGAGGAAGAGAGAGAGAGGGGGGGGGGGGGGGGGAGATGAGACTGTCCGATATTTCCGGTTGATCCTCGCATGGCATATTAAAGCAAAACAATGTAATGAATAGTTTACAACTATATAGCAATATTGTATTATTTATATTCATATGATGTACCTGTATTTCACTTGAGTCATATTAACCCTTCGACCGCACACTTCTGCCACAAACCTCTGACTGCATATGGGTCGATCGGACCCCAGACGTTTTTCATATCGTTGTATTTCGATATATATGTATTTTTTTTTAACGTTTTTGTAGTTAATGATCCTCATTTTATGACCCAAAGTGTATTTTTTGAGAAAAACAAAAATTAAGTACCCGAACATTCGTTCAAAGTGGGAGATGCGTTGAAAAATACATACTTGCACAAAAGAGATCATAAATTTTTGTTCTCAAAATATAAAATAAAAATCGAACGAAATAAGACTAGTTCCACGACTGGGGGGCGAACTTGATGACCGGCCGTATTGGTATAGATTTTCCGCAGTTTCCCTTTACCCATGACAGAAATGTCATGATGAATATACTACAGAGGGAAATGTCGGCTGCGGCCCCAAGGAGGGGGGGGGGGATGACAGGGAGAAAGTTGAATAAAAAAGGAGCATGGAAAAAACAGTGGAGGAAAGAAACGGTCACAATAGGGGAAAAAATAGGTAGCAAACGCGAACAGCGTGTACCTTAGGAAAAAAAATTAAAATAAAAGTCCCTTGAGGTTTTTAAAGGGGAAGGTTTGTAGATACGAAAAAAGACAGTGTCGACCGTTTTTCCAAAAAGTATATTTATTCGGAGATTTGAATTTGAGCAGTTCCTGAATAGTGAAAATGGAAAAAACCAACTCTACTGTAGTAAAAAAACACCAAATTTCAGAAAAAAAATGTTTTCACTTTCATCGCACTACTGCATAAACGGGGTCGATTCGACCCCAGGTCCTTTTTCGACAGCTGTCCCCAAGTACGCAATATATATACCTTTGTGTTAACAAGAAATGCGTTTCTTTTTCACCAAGCGTTTCCTGGGCAAAAAATCGGAATTTGGCCATTCCTTAGGGTCTCTGGGTAAATGTAGCCCCTTAAGACTACTGTGGACGCAACGAAAACTACGTTAGATTATTGAAGTGCGGGTAGGAATCGATAGGAAAGGGCTTTACACATTTTTTTTTAAATTAAAACAATTTATATATACTGTAACGATGCGTTACGAATATCGAGACTATACGAGAAAGATGAGGTAAGCGCGCTGGCATAGCTCAGTGGTCAGAGCAGTCGACCGGCAATCGAAAGGTCCCGGGTTCGATTTCCGGCTCAGAAGCCCACCGCATTTTTTCTCGGATAGTTCTCTTGGAGTTTTTCAGGGAGGGGGGGGGGGGGGGTCCAACACACGCGCATATACGATTGGGAAGGCCAATAGGTAAGAACCCGCAAGGGTATCCGTTGGAACCAAGACATGTTTTTCTTTGAATAAAAATGGTTTTCATCCATTTTCTTTAATATGAAAAATAATTAATATTGAAAGTATAGAGTAAGTTGTAAGCCCAACAGGGACAAGCGCCAATGCAGGCTTACTCAATATATATATATATATATATATATATATATATATATATATATATATATATATATATATATTATATATATATATATATATATATATATATATATATATATATATATAATACAATATATATATATATATATATATATATATATATATATGTGTGTTTGCACGTAGTGTACGGGAAGTCGCATAGTGTCGTCACAGAGCGATAATTAGCGGGTCTCCAATTTTCCCGTAGGTTGCGCGTACATTTACTTTAGGTAAGTACCGGAATAATTAAACAACCCGTAGGGTAGCCTCGCCCCCCAACCCCCTTGCCTCCGCAACATCGTCCTTGCGCTTCCAGTCATGCATTTCTGCGACCGCAAATCGGTGAGGTGCTGGTAACGTCTTCATTAAGTACATTCGTATGCGTTCATATATACATACGTAAATATGAACATGCTCGTACACTGTACGACGTACTTGGCAAAAATAAAAAGGCTCCCTCTCAAGTCGCTGCAACTTCGTGTTTATACAAAAAAAAAAGAAAGAAAAATGCGAGTTATTTTTTCGTTTTTGTTTATTTCTCTTGCTTGCAATGCGAGAGAAGTCTCTCAGGAGCCACGAGTGCGGGAAAACTACGCGGCAAAATGTTTAAGTAAGAACAAAGCGTAAAGTCGAGCGCGTATAAAAAGAAAAAATGTCTTGACGTGCGGCGCAGTTGATGCTTTTCTTTTCTTCGCTAATTAAGGCGTGATGACGAGCGCTGCCGGTAGAAATTAACTTTTTCCAAAGAAAGTTTCGTTTATATATATATATATACAGAGTGCAAGCAAAACGCTTTTTTCGAAATCTTATAAGACAAAAATCGCCCAAGATATTCGCGTTCAAAGTCCAACGCTGATCGAATAACGACACGGTAGTTGGTCACACGCGATCTTTTTATAATTGTTAAGCAATCAATTAAAATTAATCTGTCACTTTATCGATTTGCAAAGGGAGTCTCCGTGTTCATTGTCATTTACCGAAAAAAAAATATATAAAGAAAAAAAATCGCTTGTCTGAACGTGGATTTAAACCCGCGCTCGATTCGGCTTGCACGTTTGCAAAAATTGGCACGGCCAACATGTTAAAAGAGAGCATTTTTTTCACAAGGACAAATCCCAGATGCTTACGGGGTCCCTTCGAACTACTACCTGCTAGCTTTTAATTATCCTGTATCAAAATACAACTATATAAATATATAAATAAAAATATTTAAATATAAATATATAAATATAAATATAAATATATAAATACATGAATATATTGTAGATATTTATTTAGTGGGATGCGGATAGCCCATGAAATGTCAGTGTCACGTGCATTCCGCATACAAGTGCAACCGCATACTAGACGAAAAAGCTGCAAAGCGGTGATGAAATTTACGTCGAGGAAGCAAGGACGTGGCCGTGGAAACTCGCCACGGCAGAAGGGACGCCGTGTGTTTCGTCAACTTGCAACGCGTACGCCTGGTCGAACAGTGTGAAAGTGAAACAATAAATAAGCTACAGTTCACACCACTAAAACTATCAGTTAGATTTACAAATCTTGTCTTATGCCAACCAAAAATCAAGTTGAACGTATTTGAAGATGCATTTTGTTAACCCACCTGCATTTTGGATGGATGAACAAATTTTTTTTTTCAGTCCATGAGTTTACTGAGAGACAAATGGAAAATCGAAGAGCCACTTCCGAAATTTTGCTTTTGCGGCAGAACAGAAAGAGTTTCCTGCATCGAATTGTTACTGGTGATGAAAAATGTATATATTTCGAGACTCCCAAACGCAGAAAATCGTCGCTTTCACTTGGCGAAGCGTCAACATCGACGGCACGGCTAAAACGCTTCGGAAAAAAGACAATGCTCTGCGTTTGGTGGGACCAGAAAGGAATCGTGTACTATGAGCTGCTGAAACCGGGCGAAACTGTCAATGGGCATCGCTACCGACAACAACTAATCAATTTGAACCACGCATTGCTCGAAAAACGGCCAGAATAGGACACGAGACACGAACGTGTGATATTGCAGCACGACAACGCTCCGTGCCATCGCAGTTCCATCGTCCAGGACACCATAGAAAAACACTGAAATGGGATCTGCTACCGCACCCACCGTATTCGCCAGACCTGGCCCCTTCAGACGATCACTTGTTCCGGTCGATAGCGCATGGCTTGGGTGGGCTACTCTTGGCCAATTACGATGCAGTACAAAATTGGTTGGACGAATGGTTTCAGTCCAAAGACGCGTCTTTTTATCGTCGCGGTATTTATGTATTGCCAGAGAGATGGCAAAAATGTGTAAATAGCGAGGGACAATACTTCGTAAGAACCATTTTTTGTATTTGTCTTGAAATTTTCGATTTTTTATTGGTAAAAAAAACCCGGAAACTTAGTTGCGCGCCTAGTGTGTATATATATATATATATATATATATATATATATATATATATATATACACACACACATATATATGTGTATATACATATACAGGGTATCCCTCTTATCTCTGCCACCCGAAATAACTAGGTAATTATCGACGTCACAAAAAAAAGGTTCCAGATAAAAGTTGTACGGTGTGAAGGGGGCCATTAAATGCGACCAATTTTTTTTTATTTATTTCGATGGAGGCGCCGACGCACAGTGAACGTCACCTCCACTTTTTTGAATGACCTTGAACGACTTTGACCCCCTAATGTTTTTTATGCGGCTTGAAGTGTTTGACAAGATGGTTGAAAAACAATGTACCATTCCATTAAAAAAGTGGAGGTGACCTTCACTGTGCGTCAGCGCCTCCACCGAAATAAAAAAGTTGGTCGCATTTGATGGCCCCCTTCACACCGTACAACTTTTGTCTGGAACTTTTTTTTGTGACGTCGATAATTATAGAGTTATTTTGGGTGGCAGAGATAAGAGGGACACCCTATATATATATATATATATATATATATATATATATATATATATATATATATATATATATATATATATATATATATATATATATATATATATATATATATATATATACACATGGATCGATATAAATATAGACGTTAACTATAATACTTAGTAAAGTATACTTTATTTCATTTTTCACACTTTATTGCACTTATTTCCAAAGTTCCAACGTATACCCTTGCGGGTTTTTACGTATAAGCCTTCTCAACTGAAGAAATTACCATCACTGCCTACCCGCACTTCGCTAATCTAACCTACAGCATCCGTTGCGTCCACAGCCGAATGAAGCTACACCATAGCATATTTTCCGAGGGTACGGGGAAACTGTGGAAAACCCGTACCGGTATAGGCGGCCGTGTATACTTCTGGTTCACCGCTGCATAGACGTTTAATTCGAGTATCTATGAGGTTGAAGTTTGCATAGTCAGAAAGCAACGAAAATAAATATGTCTCAATACCTTTTATTCCTTTTGATAATTTTGCCCACAGAAATCCTTCAACCATTTTTTAATATACTTGGTTAGTGATCCACAATATACATCTATAAAAAAAAGATCTTTTATAATAATAAAAATATGGAAAATTGAATGTGAAAAAGAACTTTCGTTGCGTTCCAATGGTGGAAAGTTGAACACCATGATTATCTAGACCGAAGTCTCAGAAGTATTGAGCTTCTGCTGATTGGTTGATGGGCCAGCCGGCGGACGGCTAAGCGGTCACCGCTCCGAGTATCGGCCATGCACAACGCTGCTTAACTTGAAGGACCGTCAGAACTGATGCCCGTCCGCCCATCCACCACTATCAGTAATAAGTTGATTACATTATTGGTCAGATTGGTTGACTCCATTAACTAGATTAATTTGAAGTGGAGGAGGCGAGTGAGAGAGAGTGAGAGGCCGGAGAGATAGAGAAGGGGGGGGGGAGAGAGAAAGAGGGAGATTTTTGTGGATAGGAATGACACACAGTAAGGTAGTGCTGACCCTTATCAGTATCTTATCTAAGATGTTCCACAATATCACCAAGATTTTAAAAAATATATAAAATTGGAGGGTAGGTTGCTATCGATAAGTTTTCGACGTGAGCGAAGCTGAGGGGCTAACTATATGCAGAATATAATATAACATATAATAATTGATATTATTATTATTATTTCAAAAAACATATAGACAGGGTGTCCTTTTATGAATGGATAATCCTGCAACTGTCGATAGGTCAGATCATGTTCTACTACATACTGGAATTTCAGTTTAGTAAATGTTCTAAGGTTTTCTAGATAAAAAATCATCTGCTTGTGGTTTTTCGCATGTCATTTCTACAAATGATAACCTTTTTTTACCCGGTTTTTAAAAAAATACTCTTCATTATTAGTTTTATC
Source organism: Ophion ellenae (assembly GCA_963210295.1). Lineage (NCBI taxonomy): Eukaryota > Metazoa > Arthropoda > Insecta > Hymenoptera > Ichneumonidae > Ophion > Ophion ellenae. The sequence continues at coordinate 29,720,223 of OY723396.1, read as the reverse complement.
TAGAAAAGTCTTCTTTTTAGCCTTAAATGCAAGGGAAACTTTATGAAAAAAGATCTTACGCGGAATTTTTATACGAACCAATTCGAACATCTGACTCAGATAGCCTGCGGTGTAAAAAAAAATGTACTACGCATATCGTGCCATTTCCTTAAAAAAGTTGCTCAGTTATTGTCGATTCATATGATTGTATAAATGGCATGCGAGAAAACGAAAGCAGATTTTTGTCAAAAAACTAACATAAAGTCCAAAGTCTCGAAAATTGTTGGATTTTTACTAAACTGCAATTTCAGCATATAGTAGGACATGATCTGACCTATCGACAGTTGCAGGATTATCCATTCGCTAGCTCTCCGCCCGCGGCTGCGCTCTCGCAGACGAGTGTCGAATACTCCTCAATGACATGTGCTCCTGAAATGTTTCATTTCGAAACACGTAGAATTGCGTTGAACAGCATTGATACGAAGCTTCAAGTAAATCTGACCAGATATTTCTTTTACCAAACAAACTTTGCTACCCCCTTTTCCTCTTAAGGGGTTCGGCCTCTCTAGAGGCCGAAAAAAATAGGCTTTTTGGGGATTTTTTTTAGAAAAACTACGAAATAAATCGAGATTACAAGAAAGGGATTATCATACATATCAGTGACTGTTTACAATAATTTGTTTGAAGTGATTATTTTCAAAATGGCGGCTGTGCAGCGTTTATCTCAAAACTGCATTTTTTCAGTTGGCCGGAAACATACCTCAGACAATTTTCAACCGATTCACTTGAAATGTCGAATATATCTTGAAAAATACATTGTCTATGGAAGTACGTAGGATTTTTATATTATTTTGCATAGTTCATTTGTTATTAACAATTATCTGACGATTTTGTAGGCAAATTTTTGGAAACTGGAAAATTTGCCTGAAAAATCTTCGCTTTTTTAATTATTTTCAAAAAGCCTATTTTTTCGGCCTCTAGAGTGGCCTAAGACCTTGAGAATTGAATTTCCAAAAACGCCGAAATTTCATTAATTGTGTCTAGGGAGCAGTTAAAGAAAGGTTCAAGTTCATTCGTTTTTTTTTTAATTTTTTTTTCGTACAAGCTTTGCCACCCCCTTTCGTTTAGGGGTTGAACTTCGAAAAACGCTTAAACGCGTCTTTTATTAATTGTGTTGAAGAGAAGTAATACTAAGTTCCCATTAAATCCTCTAACCAGATCGTTTTTATTTTCCATACAAACTTCGCCACCCCTTCTCTCCCCTAAAGGGTTGAATTTTGGCAAACGCCTAAATACGTATTTCATCAATTGTATCACGGAGCATTAGTACCAACTTTCAAGTAAATTTCACCATAAAAATATTATTCCCCATACAAACTTTGCCACCCCTTTCACCCCCTTACGTGTTGAATTTCGAGAAATCCCATCTTAAACGATACCTCCAATATAAAATCAACACCCTCTCCAAATTTCAATATCTGTATATATACAGGGTGTCCCTCTTATCGGTGCCACCCGAAATAGCTCGGTAATTATCGACGTCACAAAAAAATGTTTCAGACAAAAGTTGTACGATATGAAGGGGGCCATCAGTTGCCGCTAATTTTTTTCATTTCGGTGGAGGCGCTGACGCACAGTGAAGGTCACCTCCACTTTTTTAAATGGAATGGTACATTTTTTTTCAACCATCTTGTGGAGCACCTCAAGCCGCATAAAAAACATTGCGGGGTCAAAGTCTTTCAAGGTCATTTAAGGTCACCTATTAAAATGAAATACTAATTTAAATATCTCGGATCACTACCAAATATTTGGCAGTGATCCGAGATATTTGGATTTGTATCATCGATACTGACCTTGAATGACCCTGAACGACCCCCAATGTTTCTTATGCGGCTTGAGGAAATTACAGGCGACAATAAATCGTCAGCATACATGACAGTTGCCATTAAATCATTCAAAGATATTATGTGAGATATGTTTTTTTTTTTTTCGATAAAGAATCTTTGCCTTTCGACAATGTCAGTTTTAAGATATTCCGGCATTTCCAAAACGAGAGACACCTTGTGCATAAAATATGGATGAGTGCGGTACTTGAGGAGCTGGCTCTTTGGCCGTGTGCCGAGGAACGCGCGACCCCCCGACCAAGAGATAATTAGGTACTCGGCAGCTTTGGGAGAAAAGAAATTCGTGTTTACCGACAAAAAGAAACCTGGCGGTGTTCTCTCTATCTCTCCCTCTCTCTTGTACCGTAACCCCCTCCCAATTATCGTGGTGCTGTGCATTCTGTGTTCACATCAATATATATATATATATATATATATATATATATGCACACCCGAGTTTTTTCTACAACGCGAAAAGCTCTGCAAGCTCGTACTCGAAAGAAGAAACGCTTCTGGTGCCGTTTGAGCCGACGAGAAAAAAATAAAGAAAAGAAATGCAAGGAAGAAAGCAACAAAAAGAACTAGATTTCTCCTTCAGTCTCGTGCTTTTGCTCAGCAGTTCTCCGAGACAACATCGCGCGTCTTGTCTCAAAAGGGATCCGCAGTCTCGGCACAGAAATTATAAAGGGGCCGAAGCTCACGCGATTCAAAACATTGCTAATTATATACTTGCGAAACTAAGGATTGAAGGACGAGCTTTAATTAATTGCTTTATTCGTTTCTCGTCAAGCATGTGGGCGTTTTAATTCGTATATTTAGTGAAGAACCGGAAATATCTTTTCTAATGTAATGATTATTAGACTTTGGATGGTTATTAGTTTTTTAATTATTTCATCATCATCATTATTATGAGTATTGATATTATAATTATTGATGCTATCGGTATTACTATTACTACAGAGCTATTATTCGTATTATTATCCATATCATTATATATTATTATTGTGGCAATATTTTAATTTATTATTATTGCATCTATTGCGTTGTAATCTGCATTTTTTGCCTTAATTGCTGATTCGACGACTTTTGTGGATGTAACGATGATTTTGTTTTCTTTAATGTATTGTTATTATTATTATCGGTGTTATTATTATTATTATTATTGCCATTCCTATCGCGATCACTATCATTATTATCAATTTTATTATTATCGTCACTATGACTACATATCCTCAAAGTAATTATTTTTGTCATCGGAATAAAATATTAATGAGAATAATTATTATCCGTTAATATTATTTTTTTAATACCCTCATTTTGTTTTAATACTATTCCGTTTTTTATGAATGCCTCATTCTTATTTTGATCACCATCGTGTTAGGTTTTATTTCCAAGCTCGCGATTTCCTTAGAATTTTTTAATTTTATAGACGATCTTCACATTTAGAAGGAATTAGTCTCTCTCTCTCTCTCTCTCTCTCTCTCTCTCTCTCTCTCTCTCTCTCTCTCTCTCTCTCTTTCGCTCTCTTCCTCTCACTCTCCCAGTCTTTATAATTGGATAAGATAGCATCGGACGAGCAAAGTCTCGGTAAAAGTAAACGTGCGTAAATCAAAGAAAATGTTTATCCGATGAGCATTACGAATGCAACAAAGGTGAGCATCGCAAAGTTTCAGGTTGCGGCAGTACCAGTTCCACGTGAACATTAATTCACGGCTAATCAGCGAGTAGAGAGAGAAAAAAAGTGCAAGAGAGCCAATTAAAAGTCCGTAGAGTGTTCGAGCTTCGAGTGCTCCGAGCACACACCAGAGGCCACTCGCTAATTAAACGTAAACGTAATTACGTGCTATTTTCTCTCTTTGTTGTTTGGCTCTGAACAATGAGACCGAATGAATACAATATGTATACGCCTACCATGTATTTATACATTAAATACCACATTTTTCATTTCGTTTGTGCACGAGCCTGCATTTAAACGTTGCATCGTTTTTTTTACTTCTACGGGATTTCTTATTTTTATTGCAGTTAAACGCAGTTCCATATTGGCACGTTAATTTTGTTTATTCTCCGTTCTATTCATCCACGAGCTTGTATTTAAACGGTGCATCCTTTTTCTTCACTTATAGGAGATTTCTTATTTTTATTGCAATTCAACGCAGTTCCATATTGGCACGTTAATTTTTTATTCTCCGGTTATTTATACACAAACCTGTATTTAAACGTTGCATGTTTGTTTTTTTACTTATACGGGATTTCTTGTTTTATTTCATTTCAACGCAGTTCGCTATTGACACGTTAATTTTTGTATTCTCCGTTTTATTATATTTATTCACGATCCTGTATTCAAACGTTGCGTGTATTATTATGTATTTTATTTATGCGCAATTTTGTATTTACTCGTTGCATGTTTTATTTTTCATTTTATTTCCACGGGATTTTTCATTTTTAATATTTATCGAACGTAATTCCGTATTGAATCGT